>VXBT01013612.1:1534828-1549923 GCA_013400235.1 Oriolus oriolus | reverse complement strand
CCCACAGACAACGTTAACAAAAAGAGCCGATGCAGGAGCAAGAACTGTACAGATGTGGCAGCTTTTTTAATTAATATCCCCTGCTGACTGTATTGTTATTTTTAGTGGTGATATAGGAGGTTTCTTTTTTTTCCTTTTTTTCCTTTCTTTTTTTTTTTCTTAGAATATTGAGCTGTCTCGCATGAACACTTGTCTCTGCTGCAGGTTTCTTTTTGGGTTTTTTTTGGTTTTTTAATGTCAGCTGGGATATTGCTCGTTTACCTGCTTTATGACTAAAGAGAGTGAAAGGCACTCTGTCTTAACTTGAATTTCTTAGAACAGAAGCACTGTTTTTAAAATATATATATATATATATATTTGAAAGTGCCTTTTGGTGCATGTGTCAGATTCCCTTCAATCTCAGGAGTGATGAAAACAAACATACAACCATCCTGGGCAGCACTCCCTGTGACCCTAAGCCAGTTCTAGCTGGGAAGGAGTTAACAAAAAGGAACTGTGGAGATTGTTTCTTTTTTGCCTTTTTTTGTTTTGTTTTGTTTTGTTGGTTTTTTTTTTACGGGGGTGACTCATTCTGGGGTGGAAGAGGATGGGGGGGTGGGGGGAAGATGTTTTGAGTCGAAATCTTAACAGCCATCTTTAAGCCTCAGCAGGTGGTGAACTAGTCATCATGTTGTATATAATTCAGTGTTATCAGATGCAAAATACTGACCAGGGGGCTCTGCTGGCCCCGGTCACACTCAATGTAGCTGCATAGAACTATAGCATTGATAAAGCCTTTGGTTATTGCAACAGAAATCTCCGACAGCCCTTGCCTAAACCCTACAAAGTAAATCGTGACATGACCAAAGGCCCATCTGTTTGTTTTTCTGCTATCGCCGTGTTTTGGCTCCCACAACCTCGTGAGTGACGGACACACCGGCGGGGTGAGGTGGTGGTGGTGGTGGTGGTGGTGGTGTCCTGCATCCCTGAGGATGCCCAGCACCGGTGCTGCTCTCCTGGGCTGAGGCAGGGTTTGTGCGGCGGCTCCGCAGGCGGCCGAGGCAGTGCGAGGGACAGGGACGGGTTACCCACACTTTTCCCATCCGTAAGTATGGAGTCAGTCTGGTACCACATTAATGCCTTGGAGCATTAGTAGCCAAAGCTCAACAACATCGTGTAACTCAGCTAATGTGTGTCCTTTCTATTCGATGGGTAGGCGCTGCTATCTGTAGTAAATGTGTTTTTTTGGAGAAGAAGTGCAACGAGGGCCTGTTAAGTATCTTGTGGTTAATATGCTCAAGCATTGCCAAGTAAGCAAGAGGTTTCGCAGCATCCAGGCGTAATTCAACATCAGTATTATAAATGGTAGCAAACTACCTAGTTTATATGTAGGGTCAGTTTAACCAATAACAAATAGTTATTAGCATTTTTTATTACATTTTTCCTTTACTGATTTGGACTAGTGGGTTTATGTCTAATGTTTGTAAAATGATTTAGACTGCATGGATGTGTAATATAAACCACATTTAATGGATTATGAGCCACTTAATTAATGTGCTATGAAATCTTGGATTACCTGTGTTTTATATTCTGCAGACGATTTTGCAGTGGGTTCGCTAAAACTTGTAAAAGTGCTTAGATATATTTTCCTTTAAATCCAAGAATGTGCACAGTATTGGAAGGTGATTATCCAGGGGATAATCACACTCTTTTTGATATCTCTATTAATTCTCAAGTCGAATGCTAAGAGTTAAAGGGGGGGAGGCGGGGGGAGCGAGCGCGTGCACATGAGAGCGAGAATGAGAGGACGAGAGCTTGCGGTGATGAGTGGGCGCCTTTCAGAGGGTAAACTGGGCTGCAAGATCGTCTCTATAGATTTTTGAAATGCTCCTAGTGCATTTTATATTTCATTGTATCATATTTTCTATAAAATGCAATTTCTGTAAATTAATGAGCATTTGAAATGTGTCTTGTATGAAGTGGAATGTGGTAAAAGTCTGCCCGAGGGGACTTCAGCGTAACCAGGATGTTATTAACTACCGAGGGTGAGATCTTTCTTTTTGTCTTGGTCGGTCAATGGGTCAGTTTGTCTTTCACGGCTCAGAGAGCAAACTCACTCTCACCCAAAGTTCTTGAGGAAACCAGGAGGCAAGAGTGGACCTCAGAGGAGAGGGACAGCGCCGATGGCAGCAGCAAGGTGAGGATGTCACACCACAGGCATGGGCTGGCAGCACGTGACACTTTTCCAAATTACCATTCCATACTTGTGAACTCAGTCACCTTGTGTGACCACTATGAAAGTCTTGGTTTGCTTCTCCCACGTGCCGTCCCCTTCCTCTTGACCACTCTTTGCAGACCTCACAGCCCCTGTCCCCAGCTGCCTGGCACAGAGGCTGCATGGCCCCGCAGCCTCTGTTCCTTACCCATGGCACTCTTGATTCTTCCCCTTTTCTTTTGGAGAAGCCGCGGGCTGGAGTATTTCACCACCAGGGCTTTGCACCTCTGCAGAAGCTGCCTGGGCGCAGGCGCAGTGAATGATAAAAATGCACTTGGTGTTCCTTGCTGCTGGTGTCCATCACCATAACCTCGTCACCAACACAGGAGAAGGATTCAGCTCAAGGGTGGGTGATGCCGATGGTTCTCCATCCTTTGGGTTGGTGCCACTGCTTCCCAGCTCTGTGCGGCTCCTGGAATTGCTCGTGCAGGTCCCGCAGTGCCAGGTCTTTGCTGTAAACTGTGCCCTGCCATCCACCTGGCACCACTTACCTGGGAGCAACAGCTCAATCCCTGCTCCAGAGCGCTTGGTGCTTGACATCCTCTGCAGCTCTGGCTGGGATGAGGGATTTCAGGCAGGGAAGGGGCTGGCAGCGGTGTGGGACGGCGGCTCCGGGCCATCGGCAGCGCGCATTGTCCCCAGCAGTGAAAGGAGCCACTTAGCCATGAAGGGGATGTTGTCTGACTTCAGCTTGTCTAAACAGTTCCGGTTTTTAAAAAAATGTATGCAACCTAAGTCAAACAAAACTGTTTGAGTGATTAAAAATAAACCAACCTGTTTCCATTGGCGATTTTTTTTTTAAATCAGCGGATATTTTTTCTGCAGCATTTGCAATCCAGCCGTTCCAATCCCACGAGCCTATAAATCAAACCAACCAGATTATTGTGTTTTGACCCAGTTCTGCTCACTGTCCCTCTTCAGGACCTCTCCCTCCTCTTCTTTCTTTTCCTTTTTCTCTTTCTCCTCCCTGCATCCATCCCCTGAGTTTTACAGCCCCACAAGCAGCAGCAGCATCAGACCCCTTTCCTCGCAGTGGGACCAGTGGAAGGTAAGCAAGGGGCATATCCAGCAAGGAAAACGGATCACTTTTTACAAACCTTTCTGCTTGCTAATGTTACTGATGGTTTGTAACCCAGCTAAGAAAATTTACGTTAATCCAAGGGGTCCCATTGACAAGGTGACTTTGCCATCACTCTGTCCCCCTCTGATCCTTGTGGATGTGACATGGTGACAGCCAGCTGCAGCTGGAGGTGATGGTGACTCAAAAGGAGCTGCAGTGAGCAAAGAACCCTTTGGCTGAGCCTGCAGTTGCTGTTTATTCTTAGAGGCCACAGAAGGGGTTAATGCATTGAGACCAGAGTCCCTGTTCCCTGACTAATCTAAACTGAAATATTAAACTAATTGAAGAAGTGATCCCCACTCCTTGTGCACTGCAAGGCAGTGGGGAAAGACTTGCTTTCAGGCAGGTGGAGGGGATCCCGTCCCTAAAACACCACTGTCCCACTCTATTACCACATAGCACTGCCAGGGGACACCCCCACAGCTCTCCCTGTTGTCTGAGGGATGGGGACAGTGAGTTCCCAGGGCACATCTGGTGACCTCCCTACCTCCTAAGGATGAGGACTGCACATCCCCAACCCAGGGACCGTGCAGGTGCAATGTCACTGCTGCACCCACAGCCACCCCTGGCAGAACGTGACCACAGCCCTGGTGGTCTGTTTATCGTGTAGCCTAAAACTGGGAGCAGCATCAGTCACAGAAATGATTGGCAGGGCAAGGAGGAGATTCAGCAGGTAATTAATGACAGTAAATAGGCAAGTCTGTCCTAGGTGTCCCACGTTCTAGTCATGGTTTCGCTTCTGGTTTTGCCTTTTTTTTTCCATTCTTTTCCCTTTTTTGTTGGACCAGGCAATGCCGTTGGCAATACGATGGTGATGGGGAGTTTGCTCCCCATGGGTTTTTAGGGATAGTCGGGTCCAAATCCAGCCTTTAGAAGTGGGGTTTTAGAGGTGGCTGTATCGCCTGTAACTGTTTCACGTAGGGTGGACGCTCAGGCATTGAAGAGTGGTAATGGTCAGTGCAGCGTCTGTGCCACACAATATGCCAAGATTGCAACTTTGTTTAATCTAAAAAAAAGAAAAACATTAATTAAAGGTAAAATACGGAACGTTTATTTGTGATGTCTTTTGGAGCTCTTCATTGTAAGTGTGAAAAAAAATATTGGGGGAGGGGGGGAAATGCTGTGTCACGATGAATGCAAGTGCATAAAACAGCAGCCAGACAACGTAGGTGTCTCCCACACAAATTAACTCGGTTTCATGGGAAAATAAAAGTTCTTTCCAGTCCACACCAACCCCACATACAACTGTTCACACACAGTGTACATAATGTAGTTAGTGCTTGAAGCTACAAATCTAATAGGGGAAAAAACAACAACAACGTATAGATGTATAATTGGAGCACTTTCTCTTTCTTTTTTTTTTTTTTTAATTTTAATGATGATTTTGCATGTTTCCTTTCCGATGGAGAAGCTGTGTAGCAGCCCGCATGACTGTGGTTGTTCTCAAGGAAGACTTCTGCTGTTCTGCTGTATTCACGCTGAAGCGCAAAAGCAAAAGTTTGCGTCTGTTAACCCAGTTCAAAAACCTTTTTTTGTAACCGTCAACAGCACAAATATTTTGTATTGTTGTTTGTACCATTTTTGTACCAAAATCAAAAGAGGGAAAAAAAAAAAAAAAGGGAAGAAAGTAAATGTTTTCAATGTGTTTTTAGTGCCACTGCAATCTTGGTTTCCAAACTGAGTGACAGGTTTGCTGATTTATTGTGTATCAAAGCTGAACTGGCGCACTGACGCCTGGCTCCAGTGTAATAAAAATAAAGTCCCCCTTTTGAATAGTCTCACTTGCTTTTTTATTATTATTATTATTTTTAAATTTCATTTTCCTTCCCCACATGCCCACCCCAGCTCAGTCACTGCTCATGGCTCTTATACTCCCAGTGAGCCAGCAAGGGGTGGTCTGGCTGCAGGTGTGGGTCCAGGTGCACAGACATCAGTGGGGTTTTTGGAGATCCTGGGTGCTCCTGAAGGAATCTGCATTCATTCATTCATTCATTAAAGGCAGGAGCGTGGCTCCCCTCTGGCCCATGTTTGTTGTTTGGATTATGGATGAGGTGGTGCAGGTTCCTCCCACATCCCAAAGCAACCCATTTCTGCTGCACTAAACTGTTGGTGCAAATCAGTTGGGTGGCAATTTCACTCTTGCAGCACCAGATCTTTGTGTTTTAGCACAATTCCAGCGCATTCAGGGGTCTTTACTTGCTGCCAACTCACCGGTCACCCCTGGCTGCTGCATCAGGACATCCATCCCCTCCACCTGCCCACTGCCCTTTGGCCGCCAGGGAACGGGAAGGGTCCGAAAAGGTCTTAAGGAATGACTGAGCACCCTGGGCCAGCTGATGGCCTGCAGAGGAAACCTGAGCTTCCTTCTCCCAGTTGCATTTCTCCACCCTCTCTGCAAGGGCACGACTGGAGATGCTGCTGCAGGTGAGTGTGCAAACCCTTCGTGCCAGTGTTGCTGTGTACAGCAGCGCTTCTCCTTCAGGGCCAGCATTCCTGCTCTTCTTCAGCTGCTCCTCCCTGGCAGTTTCACCCCTAGGAGGGGGCACAAACACTGTGGTGCTGAGCAGCAAGTGCTGGGCACACAATTAGCAATTAGCAATTAGTGCTGGCAGCCATCACTCACAGCACCCTGGGCACTTGTCCAGGCCCTTGGTGGACAGCTGGGTCTCCATCACTCTCACCCCAACATCAACCCACACATGCCATGAGTTAGTGAGGCCTCAGCAGGTCCTGGGGCTCAGTGGGGCCAGGAGGACACAAAATTCCAGCGATCCATGGAGCTGTTCCGGCCAAGCACGTGGAGAGCAGCGCTGTCTCGTTTTTAATAAACATTGAGATGAATGCAAATCCTGTACATGGCAATTTACTTCCCCCCGGAGTCAGCTAAGAATATTTTATTGCTGGTTTTGCTAATTCTCAAGCTGTTCTGTTTCTTAGAATTATCTTTAACTCCTGAATAATGCAAGAGTGTTGCATCACAAATATTAGTTTCTGCTATCAGTGGAAGGCTGGGCTCTCATCATCATGTTATTAGGCTCTTATCTGCCTGCAGAAAGTCTTGTTCCTCAAATGATTTAGCTGCGTGCTTAACTTTGACCATGTGAATAGTTTTCCTAAGCTGATGGAAACAGCTGCCCTCCCCTAAATCCAGGGACTTTTGTACCAAAATTAAAAATAACAACAATTACTATTACAGTTATTATTACAGGCTCTTGGGCTGGGCTTTTTCTCCCAAGTCAAACACCAGAATTTGAAATAGAATTTGGTTCAGATCAAACTGAAGCACACAGGGATTATGATTTTTTTTCAATAAATGAAATAACTGAACTTCTCTTTGTTCTCCAGACTAAAACCTTTGCATTACCAAGACCTTTTCCTCCCCATCCCCACCACCCGCTCCCACATCTATTTTTAAATACAGTGCAGGGTTTTAGCCAAAAAGATCAACGCTAACTCTGTATGCCATACTGCACTACTGTCAAAACAGCCCCTGGGCGAGGGCAGAAGAGGCATTGGGAAGGTGAAATGTTTTGTTAATCACTGGCCAACATGTTTACTAGGCTCAAAAAAAAAAATTTAAAAGGTAAAAGAGCCCAAAGACCTCTTTTCTGGCAAATTCATTCCAAATGTAAAGAAAAATGTGCTCAGCTGTACTGATGACATGGTGAGGTCCTGTGTGCAGCTGAGCACCTTCACAGTGCCTCCGTGTGCACATCCCTTCTGCCCAGCACTAGCATGTACTGGTACTGACTGAGACTGAGCTTTGGCCTCTTTCCCTGTGTTTATTGTTATCTGTAGGGTCAAAAATGCTTCAAAAGACCAGGATGGGACAGAAAGGGACATAGAGACACCTGTAGGAAGCCCAAGCCCAGCTAAGTAGCTCCCTTAACTAAACTCCAAAATACCCCCAGCACTTCTTCCAGCCACCACAACAGCAGCACCATGCCAGGAGCGCTCAGGAGTTCCAGGGGCAGCATCCCTCTTAACACTGGGATAAACTGAAAGGACAAGGACAAGGACAAGCGAGGGCACCCAAAGAGGATAGGCTTCAGCAGGAGCTGCCCCCTGCTCAGATGGCCCCAGCAGTGCTCCAGTTATTATTTATGGTGTCCTCTGTTCCCGTTCAGGGCACATCTGCATGGGGAAAGGGTTAACGAGGCATTAAGGGTTTGGATGTCAGTGCAAAGCAGGGAGGGGAGGGGAGCTGGGTCCTCCCAGCCTGAACCTGAGCCTGGGAGCTGGGATCCCCCACCAGCAGCAGGGCTGGAGCAGCTCCTGAGCAGAGAGTGAGGCACAGGCACCCTGGGACGTGGGCAGCAGCATTGTTTCACAACAGCAAGCCCTTTCTCCCGAGAGAGCTGTAGGATTTTCCCCCGCTCCCCTCTCGCCACGATCAATGTGCGGCCGCTCCGCACTCGGCGCCCCAGCACAATCCATCTCTCCTGCTCCTCGCCTCGCCCTCCTCCTCCCCACTTTCTTTTTTTAATGAGAACAGACTTTTGTTCTCCTTTTTTGCTGCAGTGTTCTGTGCAAGCAGGGCCACAGCAGCAGGGGGTGGCTGTGATAAGGGCAGTGTCCCCACAGTACAGGGTCACAGTACAGCACAGTCCAGTCTGGTGAGAAAGGCCCTGTGCCATGGCCAGGACTTAAAGATACAAATTTAGTAGACCCTCCTGGCTACCCCTGGGGTTTTGTGAAAAGCCAGGGCTTGCTGGCAGGTTTGCCCTCCCCGCTGCTGCCCTCATCCATCCCCTTCTAGATGGAGATCAGAGGACTGGGGAGGAGGGACGTCTCCATCAACACCTTCCCATCAACCTCCTTGAAAAGGTGGGTTTTAAGCCAGCCTAACCCAAGCGACCCCAAACCTTTGCTGAAATGCCTGGAGGCTTTGCTGAGCTGCACTCAGCTGACGGGGTTGGAAGGGAAACTTTGCTTCAAGGTTTTGCATTAATTAGTGATCAGTGGCTTGAGGAAGGGTCATTTCCACCTGCAGCCAAAGGAAAATGGTCACCCCAGCTAATTGGGAATTCACAGCCTGGGGCCAGGCTCTCGCTGTGTGCAGGGCCATGAACCCCAAACCACGCACTGACCCTACAAGAAGAGCATTTAGAGCAGCAGCTGCCATTTGAGGCAGTTTTAGTCATTAAATCGCTGTGGAAGCAGCTCCTGGTTTGCCTTGGTGAGCGAGATCCAGTGCCATGGACTTCCCTGGTGCTGGCCTGTCACTGGCAACTTTAAAAATCCATCTTTAGATCTGGCAACAAAAATGCAGAAGAATCATCATCTGATGCTCAGCAGCTGCTAAACTGAGCTGGGCAGTCGGGCACAATGATTAGCTGGGAGGTGGGATGGGAAGGGCAGATAGCTGGGCTGGGCATGTCTGGTTAGTATCATTCAAAATAGTTCAACCCTACCTTGGTTTGGAGAATTAGCTCATCCCCTCTGGTTTATGCTTATCCTGGCTCTGTTTTAGCCTCCAAATACTCACAAATGTTGGCAAATAAAAAAAAAAAAACACAACAGGTTAGCCTTCACCCAGCAGTTTTCCTCAGAGAGATAAAGTCTCTCTCTGCCTGTGCTGGAAGGCGCTAAAAGTGGATTGTCAAAAATCCCTGGCAGGCTGCAGAAGGAATAAGGCAAAATTGGGTCTCTGTCAATACTCCCAATCTTCATGAACCAGATTTATAATATCTGAGGCCACATGGAAGCTTTATAACCGAGTACATAACTTCCATGCCATTAACCTGTGCTATCTATAGCCAAACTCATTACTTTATGAAGTAGTTTGAGTTACCTCAGAGTACAAAGGGCAACCCAACTAATCGTGGTCTGTGAAAACCGTATTGATTGGGATGGAGTGCAAATCAGACATACAGATATATTCATTTGTGTGAGGACTCCCCAGCCTGTGCCTCCTCGCTGCTCCCAGCTGAGGTCCTGGCACCCAGCTCACAGACTGATGTACATTTATCACCACAAATCTCCTCTCACGCTGTGCCTTGAGAAGGAGTGAGTACCTTGCTTTAAAATAGTGCTATCGATCCTGAGAGCTCAAACAATAACCATCGGATAATCAGAATTCACGTTTTACCAGGAGCTGGGATTGAGTTGCTTTTAGCATTTTGTAGGAACAGAAAGGAATTCAGCACCCTGTGAAAAAGGCACACGAGGCACCACAGAGGAGAGGATGCAGGAATCCAGCCCCACAGATGAGCCCAAATTCCAGACCTCAGGCAAAAAGCAGTGTCAGAAAGGCCATACATCACATCACTGTAGTACTGCATAAAATATTCAACTTCTAAGTACATTACCAAAGTTTCTTTCGACATTACATTTGTGCTCTTGTAAAAGGCACGAAGCCAAGAGCAAACATCCATCCCAGAACAACCAAACATCGCTGCAGTGCCACGGCCGTGCTGGCTCAGGGGACCCGGGACAAGTCTGACAAGAAATTCTCATTACCTCCTGCCCCAGTGCGGGATGCCACCACAGCCACGTGCTGTGCGCAGCCCCCAGACCCTGGCTAAGACACACTCCTGAGTACACCAGGGCAGGAAAACATGCTTGTGCAGGAGAATCCCGCTATTTAAGAGCCTCTGACCAAAAGCATTTTATCATCTTCCGTGCCTTAATGCAAGGAAACATGCAAATGGAGAGCAGGACGTTGCTGTGGGTACCCAGCCCCCTGCAAGCAGGCAGCGCCTCACTTCCAAGGCGTACAACAAATAGAAAAGAAACAACCTTTTCCTTGCTTAAAATGCATCTCTAAATTTTTCACTGAGCATCTTAGTTTTCCATTTGTTCTGCTTCTGTCCATGCTTGTCTCTCCCGTTTGTTCTTACACTCGTGCAGCTGCAGAAGGACCCTGTTGGAACCGAGGCAACTGCACATGCAGGGGGGTGGAGGGGTGGACCTGCTTAACTTGGCATTTCACAAAGAAAACTATTTCAGCACAGCCCCTTCACAAAAAAAAAAAAGAAAATAACCACAAACCACAAAAAAAAAAAAAAAAAAAAAAAAAAAAAAAAAAAAAAAAAATTGTCACACAAAACAGCCCTAAAAACAAACCAAGAAACCAACAAAAATCAAAATCTTTTCATCCAGACTTATTAAAGAAAGAACAAGTGAGGCTTCAGCCAAGCTGGAAATGCTGTTCAGTCATTGGGAAGTCCCTGGCTGTGCCACCCCTCTGCAAATGGAAGCTCAGTGCCCATTGTTTGGGCTCCCTCCTTCTAGGGGGAGATTGCAGTAAGCCTGTAGACTTCAGCCCAAGCAGAAGAGGGCTTTTTTAAGAGAAGCTCCACATTTCATTGCCTAAAAACAACTTAGGTGAACAGGCAAAAGGTCCAGTCCAGGCTGAGCCTACCTTCTGCAGGGGAGTGCCAGGGCAGGGTCCTCAAGGACCACTTTTCTCAAAGCATCCTAATGAGCACAGCCCCAGGACACAGAGGCTCCCAGCAGGCTGAGCATGGAGCAGAGGGCAGCACTGGGTTATCTCCAGGTAGGAGATGTGTTTTTAACAGGGTTTCTTAAGCAAAAGCAGCTGTGCTCTGCCTGCATCCCCCTCCCCTGCTTCCCCCTGCTGCACACAGACAGCTGAACTCATTGACAAAAAGAAACTAAATTGGACAAAGCCAGGAAGATAATTAAGCCCCTGCATCCTTTGTTACCTTTGTTCAGGCAGGAAAAGAGACCTTAAACCTGCCCTGAAGAGGGGTAAGACCTCCAAGGGGCCTTTCAGCCAGCTACAAGGAGCCATGAGGAACTCCACACCTATTGCACTGGCGCTTGTGGGATGCCTTGTTTGCTGTGAGGTCGCTGTCCAGCATCCCACCCGGCACTCAGAGTCCCAAAATGAGCCCTGCTCCTCCTGCCAGTGAGAGGTGGTGGCACAGGAGGAGCAGCATGTCACCTGCTGGGGTGAGGGCTCAGCAGAGTGGGCAGCAGGGCAGCACCCAGCAGGGCTGGAGCAGCCAGGCAGCTCCTGCTTTCCCAGCTGCTCCCCGAGCTGTGCCAGGGCTGCCAGGCCATGGCCCAGGGTATTTCAAATGTCTGAAAATCATCCCATGGGCTCCATCCTGGTTATTTATAGGAGCTTATTCTCAAAAGTCTCAGCGGGGATTGGAGCCCTGCTATGCTAAATCCTCTCCAAACACATATTAACAGACCCCAGACCGGGCTTGCTGCTCAAGTTGTGATTTAAAGTCTGCTTGGAGATGGCGGGTCGGAAGCAATCCTTCCCCAGGAATATGCTGCAGACCTCAAAATACTCACTGCCATCTGTCCTTTTTTTGTCGTGGGTTTATAGAGCTCTTCTCAGAGTGAGTCCTGCCCTGGGCAGGGTGATGCCAAGGCTCCCGAGGAGCATTCAGCAGATGATAATGGAACTGCTCTGCCCAGGAAATGCAGTTTCCTGGTGGAGACAAAGCAGCCGGAGCGGGCTGGGTAATCCTGACAGGCTGCCTGCTCTGGGACAGCCTAATGCTGCTCCTTGCAGACAGAAGGTCTTTTGGACTGATTGCATTATAATTTAATCCATCCTTCAGCGATTTTAGCTCTCAAGATTGTTGTTATTTTACACCTCAGCAGACGTTCACGAGGAACAAAATGAGGTTGCAGTCCTCTAGGGGAAGCTGGCAAGAGTCACAAATCCATCTTTGTGGATACAGATTTAAGCTTAGGTCCAAATAATTAGTTCTTTACCCAGGCCTTAAGCTAAGGAGACAGTGAGTTCATCTGCAGAGGCTGCAGAGCAGCTTCCTGGGAAGCTGCAACACGCTCACATTCGTTTTCCACACTCATTTATAAAGCAAAGGTTCCAAGCAGTGCTGGATGTGGCTCACAGTCAGGAGCCCCGCTACAGTGAGGGCAGGATGACCCAGAGCTCCTGGCTGCATTGCCAGGAGGAGCTTTCCTCAGGGACCAGAGAGACCCCCTGGCTCTACACTGAAGCTCATCTGGATAAAAAAGCCTTTTTTTCTGCCTTCTGCCTTCTCCGGGCAGCCTCGTGCTGCTGCAGCACAGACAATGTCTGTGGCTGTTGGTTCACCATCAGAAAGTCCAGCAGGATGGGAGGAGGGAGGCTGCACCCACTTGGGAAGTCCAAAGGCACTCCCAGCAGCAGGTCTCTGCCTTTGGAAATTCATGATGGGGACCTGGAGGGTGAGATTTATTAGTGCTGAGGTTGCTTTTCTCAAGGAGGGAGTTGGTCCAGACCTTTTCCGTGCCATATGCAAAGACGTGCACACACAAGGCCTGGCTCTCCATCCCTCACTTCGTTCCCATGTCCTGACTCCTCAGCTGCAAACAAACCCACCCCAGTTCCTCTGCCACAGCCCATGAGTCGTCGTGGGTGAGAAGTGCAAAGCCATGGCACACACAGCAGCACCCAAAGCCTGCCCACTGAGTGATACCTGGCACACAAAGCCCGCTTGCACCATGAGAGCACCAAAGCCAGGCCTGGGAAACCAAAGCTGAGACCAAGGTCACAGCCACCGCTTCCCTCAGCCCACTGGGACCCTTGCTGGAGACCAGAATTGTGGCAGGCCATGGCTCATTCCCAAGGCTCACAAACTGTGCATTGTCACTCATTTGTGATGCCCTGCTTTAAATTCCCACCAGCATGAGCCTATCCACCCTGTGCCACTTGGGTAATGACCATGACAAACCCTAGAGGGTGGGAAGCTAGAGCTGGGCTGTGTCACCAGCAGCCCCAAGTCCCCATCCCCGAGGAGGAGCTGCGGGAGATGCAGCCCCATCTCGGCAGCAGGGACCCCTTCACCACCTTCATTTCACATCTAAACCCACCACAGCAAAACACCTGATCACATCCCATGCAACTGAGGGGTTAAAAAAGTGCAGGTGCTGTAAAATTCATCATGGCCTGGCATTCCTGTCTGATCTCTGTGCTTTTCCACAGGCAATAACGTAGCAGCACAGGTTTTCTTTTTCCTTTTGAAGATGTGCTCCTGCAGCCTTGGGTACACACATCTGCCATTTTGCCCTCACCCTGGCTGGGCTTGGCACCATTTTCCCAGTTTGAAAAGTCCCCTTGTCCTCGTCAGCAGGTCCAATCCACAGCCAGGCACACAGCACGTAGGGACACACCAGCAGTAACCTGGCTTTCCAGTCATCTCTTGATTCCTTGGACTTCAGAGGCCAGCTTGCTGCCACCAGTGGCAAAACTCAACCCCGAGGAACAGTGTGTTCAGCGTTTCTGATCATCTCAGGCCATATCTTCAAGGTGGGGGATAAGATATGCAGAGCAAAATTCTTCCAGAGTGGGAATTCTGCCTGTGCGAATATTAGCGATGCAGGCGTCGTATCGGGGATTATCCACCGTCATGGCGTGTAGAGGGAAGATGGATTTCAGGATGATAATAGGAATGACACACATTGCTTTTTCCCCTTTCTGCTGACACACAATTTAGCAGTCACTGCAGAATTTTCTTCCCATTTAAAACTTCCATTTAATAGCCAAGGAGCTCATGTTAATTCAGGTGATCTTTCCCGCAGCACGACAAGGAAGGGTGCCTCTTCAGAAGCTTTTTTTCCTGTCTCAGTGGCTGTGGCTAATAAAAAAATACCTCCTGTGGCCTCACAAAGGCCATGGATAACGTGCCCTTCACCACACTATCAAGTTCCACTTGACACAAGGTTGGGCAGAGTCAACAGCGTTTAAAAATTAGACTCTCCTGAGAGCATCTCCTCCTAGGAGGGGTCCGTGGAGGTTTCCCAATGTATTTTCAGGAGTGGAGGAGATGCAGTGAGCATCTTCCTGCCTGCCATCCCATCCCTGAGGCAGGATCCCCGTGGCAGGCAGGCCAAGCACGGCTGGGGACCCCGTGGTGACAGCACGATGGGATGCAGGGACGTGGGGCAGCAGGGCTGGAACACCAACAGCCATCCCCAGCTCAGGGGGATGTGCTGGATAATCCTCCCCTGCAAACCTCACCCTCAGAGGGTTGGGCAAGACAGGGGGTATTCTGCAGGTGCTTCTTGGTTTTATTCCGATTTTCCCATTTCCCCTTCCCCTGAGCATGCCCCAGCCCAAAGCCATGCTGGCCACTGGGTGTGGGCTGACCGTGGCCCTGCCAGCAGGAGAGGGGAGCAGGGCCATGGCCTCCCTGGTCTCCAGCTCTCCCCACGTGCCCGTGGAGGCGCTGTCTTGGCAGCTCACCCCAGATGGGAAATTGCATCCTACTTTTATTTATGTATTTTTCCAACCGAGTGTAGCTGGCGGTCAAACTTCCTCCTCACTTAAACAAACAGCAAAATCATTACAAAATCCTCTCCTGTGCATTGGAGTTGCATATATTCACTTATCCTATAGAGCAGGAACGTGGGGCATTGCTTAATTAAGGATGTGGGTGTAGAGGCTGCAGGAGCAGAGATTCCACATGCAAATCTCCCGGCTGTGAGCACAGCCAGGGTACATAAGGAGCATATTAATGCTTTGTGCAGCAAGCCCCCCTGCTTAAATCAGTGGCTAAACCCAGTCTGAGGGAAGGAACTCCTGTGCTGAGCAATCCTGGGCTCTCTGCTCTTGCTGGATTTTATTTATTTACCCAAAACCATCCCCTGGATGGAGCTGGAGAAGTGAGGGCATCTCCGCACAGACCTCAGTGAATGCCAGCCCATCAGAAGTCCCTCCCTCATTCCTCTTCCTGCCCTAAAATAATGATATAAACCCAGCATTTTCAACTTCTTCTTCCTTTTTTT
>VXBT01013612.1:1479703-1534787 GCA_013400235.1 Oriolus oriolus | reverse complement strand
GTAGGACATAATTCAGGTTATTGCCAAGAACTGCAAATTGTTTACCAGCCTTGTGCAAACAAAGGCTCTGATCAGCCACAGAAGCGCAGCCCTGGGGCTTTCCAGCAACCCGGAATTCTTTAATTACTTAACAAAAGCTCAGTCTTGCTTTTTTTTTTCTTTTTCTTTTTTCCTTTTTTTTTCTTTCCTTCAGCTGTTACCTTGGAAAACCACAACCCTGGATGCCTTCCATACCACACGCTGCTAAAAACCTCGTTTAGTGATGATTTTGCCAAAGTAGTTCCCCAGCTGGGGTTGAAGCGGGGCCGAAGCCGTGCTCCATCAGGAAGAGCTGCCTGGAACCAGCAAATCGACCTCAGCAGGAACTTCCCTGGCAGTAGAAGTTTCTCCTGAATACACACGTGTGCTCGTGGACACACGGAATGAGCATCTCCTACAGGGCCTGGCAGCTTGCAGTGAGCACCTTCTACTTCCTTTCCGATTTTATACCTTGAACTTTGCTCAGGTCTGGTTTGGGCCACCCCAAGAAGCGTTTTGGAGACAAGCAGACAAATGAGTTTTTGCAAATGTCGTGGGAAAGGAGAGCAGGCACTGGGAATGCACAGCGTGGCTCTCACAGGCAAAACCCATCTCTCCTCCAGCAGCAAGAGGAGGGAGAAAGGAATCACCATCATTTAGCTCTCACCTAACACAGGCACCACCCCACCGTGGGCAGGGAACAGCGAGGCAGGTGGAAGGTAGAGTTCAATAAAATTTTGTAAGATGCCTTATTTCTGCCGTCTCAAAAAAACCTCCAGCCCCTTTTCATTGAGAAAATAATCTGCACATTTGGAAAAAAAAAAAACCAAACCTTTTGAACAAAGGAGCCAGATTTGCATTGCATTAACTGAGGAGCAGTTCAAGGTGCAGAATAATTCACTGTCAGGCTCGGGGAGGCGTCTGTGGAGGGTAAATAAGGCTCGTGCACAGCCGGCTCGGTGTAAGCTGTCATTGCAGCCAAGGCATCAGTCAGGAGAAAAACACAACGCTGGCGGATCTCGGAATACATAAATAAAACATGCTTACCACTTGCCATCAGCGAAAAAGTTCTAAAAAAATAAAAAAGCTGCCTTTCGAGCTCCCCCCTCACCCCCCCCCCCTTATCTCTACTGCTCTTCCTTGTAGCATAAATTCAGTTTTCTACATCTCTGTTTTCAGACATCCAAATGGACTCCAAGGAAAAGGAGCAGGGATGGAAAACAAACCCAAAAGTTTGGCGAAGCTGTGAAAATGCCAGCTCAGCACAGAGGGACAGCATCAGCCTCATCACAGCGTCCGGGGGCGGTTCCTGGGGTTTGGGAAGAGCAGGAAAGGCGTGGCAGGGTGGGCCAGGATGGGCTGAGCTTTCAGCATGCTGCAAGAACCGCGATTTTCCAGCCTGGACCTGGACAGCCATGACACCGATGGCATCTCCCAGCCCTCTGTCAAATAACCCTGTCAATCCCCAATCAAATCCCTGGCAGCGCCCATGTCGCAGTCAAATGCAGGAAATTGATTTGCCATAAGTCATATTTACTGTCTCAGCCACAAATGTGTCAAACCCAATCTTTTTAACTGTAAATAATGCCAGAAATTCTCCTTTTTTTAGAAGCCTCCACTACAGAACCTCCAGCAGAGAGCAGGAAGTGTTGTATTAAAGTGTGGGGGTGTCAGGGCCGTGTTTACAAGAAGATCTGATCCAGACAAGTTTTGCTTCATCCTCTGGGATCCACCGTGGATGGGAAGGGCAAGTGGGACGTGGGATAGTGGCAGCTGCAGGATAACCCCGGGCTTGGTGCTGGAGGAAGGTGCAGGTGAGACCCTGCACGCAGCACTCCCCAGCAGAGAGAGCAAGGTCAAGAGAGAGGGCTGATATTGCCCTGCACTGGGTCTGTTTATCCTTCAGCTCCCGGGGGAACTACACACCTAGAGCTGCTAGACACTGCATTTTGGGATGATTTGATAAAGCACAAGGCGAGTGGCTCTGAGATGGAGCCTGCCCACTGCCAGCTCCTGCCTGTTCTGTCCCCGCATCCTGAGTGCTGCCAGTCACGGCTTCCAGGGCTCCCTGCGGCTGTGTGGATCTCTGCCCCACAAACAGGGATTTGGGCAGGGCATTTCCCACTGAGACCATTCAGCTTGTTCAGGGTCTTGGTTCCCACTAAAACAGCAGCAGTACCAAACTCAATGTGGTGCCGAACACTCCGCTCTGCACCACGGCTGTGAGTCAAACACATCTGTCTCCAAAGTGCACTCCCCAGGCTGCTACCAGGCAAGTGAGAGACAGGACTGCAGTAATTGATGTCAAACTGCCCTTCCTGCCAAGGTTTCAGGGCTGATCTGACAGTAGCAATGGAAATCACAGCTTAGGTTTAAGAGAAAGCTCTCCCCGAGCAGGAGCCTGAGCTCCTGTCCTCCCCCTGCCTATTTGAGCAGCGGTGGGAAACATCTCCTGCCACATCCCTCACCTCCTCCCCATCTGTCAAGACCATCTTGACGGCGTTTTCCTCCTCCCCTCTCCTTTCTTTGCACTCATTTCTCTTTACATCATTCTCCAGTCTCTGCTGACAGGATCAAAGCTCTCCCCCCAAACCCATCTAATCACAATCATTCCCATTTCTGTGAAGTTACACAAGAAAATCAGGGTGTGAGGCTGCAGGAGTGGCCCTTTGGCACATGGATAAGAGCAACAGTCCCTTCCTCCAGCCCTCCCCAGCCTCTCACTGTCCCACCATCACCAAAGCTCCATGTCCAAATACACCCCTCCAAATGAGACCCATGGCTGGAGGAAGCAGTGGGTAATAAAGGTGAGTTCTCCTCCAGCCCTCTCCAGCAGAAAGCTCAGCGCTGAGCTGAGGAGCCCTGTGCCTCCATCCAGGGTGCCTGGCTGATCCCACTGCACCTGCTCCGCGCTGCCTGCGGAGCCCACGAGGCATCCTTCGGAATCCTGTCCCAGCCACGGCCCACAGCCATCCCTGCTGGCTGTCTCACACTCACTCCTGTCCCAACAGGAATCTTGTTCTCATTGCCAAAGACCGCCTTGGCACACGGTCACCTTGCTCCCACCTGGCTCAAAACGAACTCTTTTGGGCACAGGACACCCAATTCTCAGAGGATTTGGGTTTCTCCTGCTGTTACACAAACGCTGAGGCAAAGCCGAGGCTCTGCAGCAAGGGGAGGAGCTGCGGATGTCTTGTGCTTGTGGTGGAGCAAACGGCTCAGGGAGTCACAGAACATCCTGAGTTGGAAAGGACCCACAGGGACTGAGTCCAGCTCCTGTCCAGTCCTTGCTGTAGACATCAGCATTCACTCCATGATATGTTTTAGTGGGCATGGTGGTGTCCATTCAAAGGCTGGGCTTGGGGGTCTTTTCCAGCCCTAATAATTCTATGGGCCCGTGACTTCCACGTCTGCCTGACTCTCCCACCTGCCCTGGTACAACTGAACCACCACCCACCCTGAAACCTCTCTGCCCAGCTCTGGGTTCCCCACAGTATTAAACTGCAGGAGCTGCAGATGGGAGAAGTTCACACTGGAAATCAGAAATAAGGGCACTGCTTTGCGAACTTCCAGCCCACTGATGCTCTCCCTGATCATTAAAGCCAGCATCCTTTCAAGACGAGCACAAATCTCCCATTAAAAATGCTCCAAACCAGAAGGCACACAATGGAAGCAGCAATTAGGAGCAATTGCTGCATAGACAGAAAAATAATTGATCAGTATTTCTCTGGAACAGCAACTGGGAAAGCAAGTGGGCTGGGGTGGAACAGGCTCTCTGGCCATCCCTGTGATTTGGACATTTTTCAGAGTTTTATATGGGGATACAAGTAAACAAAAAAGGGTCTGTTGAATTTCGTTTGCTAAATGTTGAAAGGTGGAATCATCAGAAAGCCTTGGGAAAAGACACTCCAGGTGGGAAGGACAGGATGACTGTGCTGAGTGAGGACAATTTCAGTGTCTACCTCTATAAATGCCACCTCCAAACACCCAAAACACCACTCCAATGGGGCAAGCCATGGCCTGATGCATCATTTCTTTATTTTTGTAACAAGTTTTCCAATTTGTCATGCCCAGCATCTCCTGGGCTTTGTCTGGGAGCTGTTGGTGGCACAGGAACCCTGGGATCTGTCCCTCCTGGTGGCACCTGTCAGTGGGGGATGTCCCTCACCGGAGCAGGCTGGACACACGAATTCACTGTTGCATATTCAACAGCACCAGTTTGCCTCCTGAACTCTAATTTACTCAGGATCTCTACGGGATCCTAAATGGACTTTGAGATATTTAATGAATGGACCATTAGCATTCCCTTGGTTTTCCACGTTCAGCCCTGTCAACATGTTTCTAATGCACACCCTGTGGCAGAGCTTCCCAAACGAGCCAGGCCCAGGGCTCCCTCCCTGTATCTCAAACTAAGCTTCCTGCTTTCCTCTGCTGTGTCAGACCAAAGCCAACCTGACACAGCCACGGGAGTGGATATGAAACCCCCAAAAAGCGTATGCATTAGATCCTCACAGCAGCAAAGCTTTTCTCTAAATCAAATAAAGAAGACGGTCCCTTCCTTCCATCCGCTAGGAAAGTTTAAACTCCAAGGATAAAGTCTGCCACCAATTAAAAGGAAAAATGTGCTGTGCTGAAGGATACAGAGGGGAGGTGGTGGTGGTGGATGAAGCACAGCAGTGAGGGAAGAGCGTGCTTGGACGCTTGATTTAATTTGGGCTGAGAATTACACGCTTATCTACGTTTTTTTCCAGGCTAATTGGAAATTTCGCAGCTTTTCACAAGTGGCCCATGGACGATTACCAAGGTACCTGGTTCTGCCGACCCCAGCAGTGCTGGGAGCAGAGTGGCAGCTGGGCAAAGTGTGGGATTGCTCCATTCCAGCTCAGCATGGACAGGGATGTGGGATGGTTCAGGCCACCGTGGAGCCGGAGAGCAAGGACAAGGTCAGGTGGTCATCCTGCCTTGGTGTCACCTCCTGGGAGAGAGAGGAGAGCAGCCCTTCCTGCCTTCCTGCCGTGGAACCGGTTGTATGGCTGAGAAACAGCCTAATGCAAACACTAATTACCCTAATTCTGATACAGTCTAAACTTCCTACGCTCGGCTTTGTAACAGTCGTGTTTCTTCCCCGTCATCCGCTCGGGTGTGATTGCATTTAGGAGAGAGGAAGCACAAGAAAGCAGAGCCGAGCTGTGCTCGAGCCACGGCACGTGTGAAGGAGTTAATGCTTTGGGGGCTGCTTTCCTATTATCTCACACCTTAGTCACCATATAATCAGACATGAATCCAATATGCAAAAGAGACACTACATTAAAAAAGGCACTTGAAAGTTGCTTATAGTTTTGTTCCGTACAGACAGCATTGATCTCCCAAAACATTGGCATTTCAAGGTGCAAATGAGCCTTTCCTGCCTCTTGCAGGCTTCTCTAACGCTTCGACTCCTTGTAAGCGAGGTTAAAGAAGGTGTGAGAGGCACTTAATTACAAACACACTGAACTCCTTTGACAAGTCCAAATGAGAGTTTGCCTAAGCAAGAATCATTTCAATCCCAGCACAGAGCCACCACAGGCTCTGAACCGTGCACGGGGAGGAGAAGGCAGAATAATTTAAATAAAAGTCAGAGAAAACAAATCCTTTGACTGCAAAGTTCATCAAGGAGAGTTGCTGTTTTTATACAAAGCTACTGATCTCGAGGGAGGGAAGAGTTTGCAGATGCAGTGAGGGAAAAACACAGGAAATTTGCTCAGAAGTCCGAAACACAGGCTGAAATTAATAGTATGGGAGCTAACGCTTGGGTGAGTGCTGCAAGAAATAGCCACTGAATTTGGAAGCTGAATTTTTAAACGAACTCACCTCATTTAGGCTGCTCCTCTCCTCACATTCGCCTCCCATGAATATTCAAGCAGAGCAGAGAATTCGCTGGCAGGAATATTAGCGAGAGCAGTGCCAATATCAGAGCATATATTAGCTGGCCCTGGAAGGGATTCACAGGAAAGTGCAATCCAGAGCCGTAATTGCACTCGGCAGTGCCCGTTCAGCGGGGCCTGGCTGTGCCCTGCCAGCGCTGGAGCCGGGGCTGAGCACGGGGCTGAGCACGGAGCCAGGCAGCCCCCGGGGCCATTCTGGGGTCTGGCACCTCCCCAGACCCCGAGCATCCCCAAATGGACTGGCAGCCCCAGCCAAAGGTGCAAAACCCGAGGTGGGATAAAGGAGGCTGCGAAATAGAGCTCAGGAGAGCCTCACCTCTAAAGCTCCTTCCAACCCAAGCTGTTCTCTGCCCATCCCAGGATGGGGACACCAGAAGAGCAGGATGCACCATGGGGACAGGGAGCTGATGGTCCCACTGAGTGTTCATAGTGATGAAGATGAAACCTGCCAGTGCTTTAGCAGATCCCATTCTCCTCAGATGGGAATGGAGCACATTTGTCCCCCCACGGCAGCAAAAATTTATTGGTGCTCTTGATGCATTTCGCTCAACACACTCCAATTTCTTTATCCAGCAGAGTGTTACGTGGAAATGCAGACTGAAAGCCGTGAAAAATCCTGAGTGGGACAGGGCTGAAGGATTTTCCTCACAGCATTCACAGGATGGGGTCTGCAGAACAAAATTTAAGGGGTTTTCCCGTGTGTAGTCACACCTCAAGCCCACTCCCCCCAGCCCTCTCCCCCAGGCAGCTGAAAGCACGTTTTTGCTGAAGAGGGAGGAGGGCTGGTCCTGCATTCCCTTTCTTTGGCAGCGTCCATATATCTCGGGGAGCCTATAGGTGATGAATTACACGGCACGCCGAGGGAAGTGGCACTGAACATATGGCTCTGCGGTGTAATATGTTCAGAGAAGTTTGATTTAAAGGTAGCAGGGAGGTAGGTGCAGGTCCCACAATCTGTTTAGGGGAAGCCATGCCTTTCAAAGAATTTTGAGGCTATTTGCAGTGAAATCAGATGTGACACCGAGCCAAGCTCAATGATACCGTTGCTGAGAGCATGGGGACAATATCAAAGAAGACTGCAGGAGATGCACCATAGTTCAGTGCATCTGGACTGGGCTCAGGTGGGACTTCCCCACTGCTCAGAGGTCACACCACAGCAAGAGGCCCCGGTGCTGCTCATCCTAAAAGTCTGGGTTGATGTCAAGCAGTTTTCAGGGCTTTTTTTGAGCTCCCAAATCTTAAAGCAAACAAATAAAAAAACCCCTCTTAAAACAAACAAAAAAATAAGCATCAGAGACCATGTGCAATGCCCCCACATGTGCTGACTCCTGCCCAGGAGCAGGAGGGAGCCAATGCTGAGCCTCCAGCCTGCAGCAGGGACCTGCTGGTCAGGCACAGGCTACTCCATGTAAGGTTTAAAAGAAATAATTAGGTACAGTAGTTTAAAACACACAGAGCAGCATTCTGCTGGGTGGATGACCTTAATTAGACTGTAAAGTGTGGAAAATGTTAATAGGAAACAGTGCCTGCCTGGAGATGATAAATAAAATGCATTGATCTCTAAGTACTGAGCTGGCAATTCTTTGTTTGGAGGAAAACATATGATTAAAAGTAATGCAGCAGTAAATATAGCACAGCTCCCCTGTCCTCTGCTGTGGGACGGGTTAGTCAGGCACACCTCTGCCTCCGGTGCAGGACCAGCTGTGTGGAGCTACAGGTCAGTTCTGTACAGGAGCTTGTGATTGTCCTTCTCAGCCTCAAAGCTGGGGTCTGTGAGGTCACTGATGCGCTGCTGGTGAGGCAGGGGGAGATTTCCTTGCAAAACTCCACTTGAACTCACAGATGCCAAAGTGGGGAGGTCTTCACTCACGTGCCTGGATCACCTCCATCTTTCACCTTGTGTCACCAGCAGCCCCTGGAAGCCTCACGTGGTTCCTCCACGGCACAGCCACAGCCCCTGTTTCCTCAGTGCTTCCATTCCACCAGCCCCAGAGCCTGGAGGGTCGGTGCACGGTGCCAACACACCCCGAGGGCACCTGGGGCCAGGTGGAGCCGGGTTTTAAACACCTGCTCATGGCCAGCCTGGCTATAAACTGATTCTCTGCAGACCAGGAGTTCATTACTGGAGTTGTTCAATGCAATTACATTTTCTAGGGCTCATCTGGGAGAGCGAAGGTGAATCTCTGCAAGAGCAGGAGGAAGGAGGATTTCAGCACTGGTGTATCCCAGGGGTTTGCAGGTGGTTCCCCCAGCATATGCATCATCTCCTTCACATCACACAGCTGGGGAATGGATTTTTCCTCTCACAAAGCCCCTTTCCTCCCTCTTAAAATGTGTCCCCCAGTGTTATTCCACCTGCAGTTAATGGGGCCACAATGTCTGGCACATCCACTCCCCGCTGCCCCTTGCCTGGGGAACAGAGGAGAAAGTGAGCAGGGAATTTATTTTGTTGGTTTTGCCATCAAGTGATTTCCACACAGCTGAGGAAGTCAGAACCTCTTGGCAAAGGAGCCCTCAGTGAGCAGGGCTCAGTATTTCTCCTTCCCACCATCCCCACATCCGCAGGGTGTTTTGCTGGCCCCTTCCTCTCTCATCTCTCAGTCTCCAGTGCTTCTGTGCCTGTCCTTTTCACCCCTATATCTCTCTCAAAACTAAAGAAAACCTGGAATCATCCCACACCTCTGTTCCCAGGAGTACACTCTAAATGCTGGGAGAGCAGCAAACGCGGCATTGACATCGGATTTGCAGACTGCAGGCAAGAAACCTGGAGCAGTGTCTGCCAGGGTGTACTTTTAATTGCTCACATCCTTCCTTTTCACCCAGAAGTGCTTTCTCTGTCCAAACTGCAGCAGTGGTTTTGCATGACACGTGCTTGGTTTAGGATATGTTTTAAGGGACTTCTCTGCAGAACTGTGTATTAAATTCCTTTCCAATTCATGCTTGTTTTGGTACCAGAAGCGTGTTATCATACACCAGATGGAGCTAAATAAAAATACCACGAGTGCTGCAGTATATTGATGTGATAGATATATAATAATTAGATGTGCTGTAAAGCTATTAAGGCTGCAAATCTGAAGTATCTATTATATTTTCTCCATTTCTATTTCCACAACATCCCTCATAGCACGGTGACAACTGGCAATGCTAACATCCACATACATCTTTTTTCAGGCACACACAGACTGTAATATCTGCAGGATTTATCTCAGTGTGACTCAGTCTCTCTGATAATAACAGAATGAAAGCAAAGCCCTCTCCCTGCACGGGAGAACTCGCCGGACTCAGGGTGATTCCTCTCAGTCCGTGGGTGTGGGAGCAGCAGAGCATCCGTGCTGTGAGGATGGGCAGGGACAGAGGCACCGTGATCAGAGCATCCAGGGACAGCGTTTCGGATGGGGAAGCGTCACCACACACCAGCCAAAGGTTTGCAGAGAAACCGGCGTGGGGACACTGCTCCCTGCTTGCAGGCAGCAGCAAGACAAGCTCCGAGCTCAGCCTCGCGTGGGATGCCAGCGGCTCCTCACGGATTCCTCGGGGTTGTAGGGCCCCATTCCAGCGGCAGACTCAGTTTGAAGGGACTGGAGCATGTCTGAGCCAGCATGGGGGGATGAGCCGCCTGCCTCTGGCAGGTCAGCTGGAAAAAAACATCCCTGAAACAAACAACACGCCTCTCCTGCGTTTTCCCATCCAGTATCCCTTAAATTAAGGGACCATCACCCCCAGGCTTGCGCCCGATGACTCAGGCAGCAACAGCAGCCAAATGTGCTGGGGGATGAGCTGCCAAAGCATTTACTCTGCTTTTGTGGAGAGATGGCAGCTGGCAGGGGGTGCCCGGGCTGGGGCATCAGCCCTGGAGCATCCCCTCCAAGGGTTCGGTGGAAACCTGCCCGCCCCTCGTGCTTCTCCTCTGCTCCCAGTCTGCATCCCACACACCCGCCCCGTGCAGCCAAAGGCACCTGGACTCACTTCCCCGTGCCAGAAATGCCATCTCCCACCCCGCTGCCCCATTCCCTGGCAGGGGGAAGCAGCTTCCCAGCCCTGGTCGGTGCCAGGCGCCAGCCCCAGCACAGCCATCGGCTTGTCCAAGTGCCTCCGGGATGTTGTGTTGGCATTTCTCTCCTGAAACACTGGATTTTGTAACTACCCCGTCATCTGTGATGAGTGGGCTCTGTTTTGAATCACTCTTCATGTTATTGAAAAAAAACCCATGCCACTTCCAAGAAAAACATAACGAAAGACCCACAAAAAGCCACCTCAGGAGCCCTGTGGCAGCTCCAGACAGGGCAGCAGCAGATGCATTTATGGAATCACAGAATCATTACACTTGGAAAATACCTCCAAGATCATCAAGTCCAACCAAACACCACCTTGCCCACTAAACTATGGTGTGAAGTGTCACCTTTACTCATTTTTTGAACATTTCCAGGGTTGGTGACCATCATTTCCCTGGGGACTCTGTTCCAAAGTTTAACCAAATGCACCCTGAGCGACAGACAGGACATGCAGATGCTGCCCAGGGTGTGCATGGCCTCAGTTCCCAGGCACCCACACACAGCCTCCCTCCCACCTTGGAAAATGCCATTTTAAGGATGTTTTGACCAGTTCATTCAGTCTTTCCCCCATTCCTGGACTGTTTTTCACTGTCTGCACAGGTGGAAAATCCAGAGCCAAGCCCCTGCAGCCCACAGCAATGCCAGGGAACCACTGAGCTTTTCCTGCAAATGCCAGCCCAGTCCATCCACTACAAGAGCTGCTGGAATTCCACCAAGGCACTGCCAGCTCCGGCCCTCCAGCAGGACCTCCCCCAGAACTGGGTTTGGCCCCATGAAGTGCATACAGGGAGAGATGTGATGAATTTTTTCCTGTGGTCTGGGCAAGGGATGAGTTTCTCTGCAGTATCTGTGCTAGGCATGCAGGAAAAACTTCACATGAGCAAGGCTGGCAGTGACCCTTGCACTCCACGGGCAGCAGCTCTTTGAGCCCTCTGCTCTGCACCCCAAACCCCTCCTGGTTACCCCAGCCTCACTGGAAATCCTGAGGAGCCTGGTCCCACAGGCAGGGGGTATGATGCCTGGGAAGGAACGCTGGTGCTGTCTGGTCTGGATGCAGTGCATGAAGGGGCTTCTCCTGCCTGGTTAATTAAACAGGTTATCAAACTGCAGTGGGGACTGTATTGGACTTGCCCTGCCCCTGTTGCAATTCACTAGACCCTAACACTAAGATTAACCCTAAACTCACCACCATGGGTTTCCAGATCAGAAAGGTTCAGGAACAGCAACACTGGGGCCTTGCCACGATTGTCTTGGCAGGTCTTTTCTGTCTCATGGGACAGGATACGTGGGCTTGGCACAGGGCAGGGTTCACCATCAGCCACAAGAGATTGGAGGGAGCTGCCTGCCCACAAGCCTGGGAAAGGGCCTGGGCTCTCCCGTGGAGATGGGATGGGGAGCTGAGGAGGGGCTCAGGCACAGCCCATCCCTGACCCCCCGAGCAGAGGGGGTCCCTCTCTACCCACACACCTCCCTCTAGAAGCCCCACTAGGACACAGCGTGCTCTTCCCGAGAGCAAACACAGCCAACAAACCTGTTTACATTTGAGTTGTGAGTGGTGTCACATCCCCTAAGTGTCTTAAAGTAATACTTGATGATATTCTCTCCTTCAGTAAACATATTGATTAGATTACAAATAAGATTACAACTAAACATGGCCCTTCGTGGAGCGCGAGGCAGCACCGTGGCTTCCTCCTGTCAAGTAGGTTTGAGTTCATTTGTTACAGAAGCTCTTGATTATTGTGATTTAATGTGACTCTGCTCTTCCTCCCCCACAGGGACACCAAACAATTAGTGGCTGCATTTTGGGGTGATTATAACATACCCTGGGGGTGTTCAGGAGGCAAAGAATTAGAGAGCAAAGGACTTAACGACCTGGAAAACAGCAATTCCCTGACACCGCGCTGCCCATGGGGTGGTTCGACCTGGAATCCGTGCAGCAGCCAGGGCCAAGCCAGCCCTTAAACCACAGGGTGACATAAGAGTGTGGCTTTGGGAGCATCTTGGAGGTTTACAATGACTTGGGCACCCAGGGAGATGGGAAAAGGGGCAGACACATCCCTCTGATTGCTGCCAGCAGCATGCATGGATGGATGGGATGGAAGCAGGGTCACCCCACTACTGTCCCCACAGCCTGGCCCTGCACCCGTCTCTCTCCATCACTGCATCCCTCGCTGATGGACGAGGGGAGGGAAATCCCACTGATGCACAGCTCAACACAGATTAACTGGGATTTAGGGCCAAGAGCCACAGGGATCCTGGCTGGATTCAGGCAGCTGGGAAGCCCACACCAGCCTGCTTCTCCACATGCAGGAGTTAGGGTTAGGGTAAGGGCAGGAAGCAGCAGTGAAGCTGACTGGGACAAGAACCCAGACAGACCCTGCTCTGCAGCCCGGCTCCCACAGACCCCACTCCCAAAGAGCATTCCTGGCATAGCTGGGATGTTTTACCTCCAGCATCCACAGCTCCTGGCTCAGCTTACCTCCATCCTCTCCAAAAGCATCTCACGTGGAGCCTCATATATTTGCAACTTGCGGGAATTGCAGCACTTGAAAGCAGGGGGGAAATTAAGAGGCGGTGGTTAA
Source organism: Oriolus oriolus (assembly GCA_013400235.1). Classification (NCBI taxonomy): domain Eukaryota; kingdom Metazoa; phylum Chordata; class Aves; order Passeriformes; family Corvidae; genus Oriolus; species Oriolus oriolus. Next base: position 1,522,211 of record VXBT01013612.1, on the reverse strand, counting down.
AATGTTGATTCTGTGTGTACTGTGCTTCTTGACACTGATTTTCTTACATCTTGCCATCACCACAAGTTCCCTTTGAACACCTCTGTCCCGTTTGTAAATGTTTCTAATCGACAGTTTTATTTTCTTCTGCACTTCTACCCCCAGCTTGTACCTGCCTCTGCTTCTGCAGCTCACAGACATTTGCTCCACTCAGCGACTGTGCCCTCCAAAAAGACTTAAATACATAAATAAATAGTCCCGGGCAGCTATTCTGATCAAACCCTACAGAAGCACACGGTGTTCCCTCCTCATTCCTTTTCTTTAAATTATTTTTTTTTAATTGTAGTTTTGGGCTGTTTTTTCTTTCCTGCCACATCATCCAAGCTACATCCCATTTTCTCCCCTTCCCAATTTCTATTATTTAGCAGTCAGCAAATGAATAATTCGTACTTCGCATTAAGCAGAAAAGCATTGCCCGACCGCGGGCCGTGGTTTGGGCAGGGCTGTGTTTCCCTGCTGGGGGACGGAGCGGGGATGGAGCAGGGATGGAGCGGGGACGGAGCGCTCCGGCGCGGCGTAGCCGGGCTCAGAGCACCCTCTGCCGCCTGGCGAGGCGAGCCGGCCGCCCGTGCGGGCTCCCAGCCTTTCCCTGCTCAGGGAGAAACGGATACGGCTCCTTCCTAATGAAATAGCAGCAATTACAGAGCGTTTCCCAGCTGAGGGTTTCCATGCCCTCCCTCAGCGGGAATTCAGCGGAGGCAGGGATGGGGTGCAGCCGGTGTTAATCCCCTCTGACAGGTGAAGGCACGGGGAAACAAGGACCAGCTGCCTCCACGATTCTCACCGCTTTATATTATTTTTCCCAGGAGTCATTATTGCCTTGTCCCTCACCCCCAGGGCACGGAGAGCCCAGCACTGACCTCTTTCCTCCTCCCACCCGGTTCCACACTGCCCAGCTCTTTGCCATTAAACTCCTGCTGAGTGTTGATCTACTTTGTCAACACTTTGATTTCTTTCTTTTCTCTCAGCTTCTCACACTTTCTCACCCCGCTCCCTTTCCAAATCCAGCCACAAAATACTCTACAACCAGAGCGTCCACTGGATATAAGAGGAAAAAGACCCAGGAGCTTTCCTTGCAAATTTTCCTTAGCATCCCCATCCTCAGAGGGAGCATCATCCCCCTGCAGTTTCCATGTGCAGGATGAAACATCCGAGAGGCTCCTTGCTGGACAATTATAAAATGACTCCCTTTTACACCTTTAAGCAGTTTTGAGTGACACCTATACTCCCCAGTTCTGCAGAATCAGCTTTTGCCAGGCTCAGGGATACAGGAGAGCTGGTGGGTCACAGAGTCGGCCCCACTGTGTGTATCAAAAACATGCATCTTTCATACATATAAAGCAGACTTCTATAAATATCTATGGATGCACATATTTATACACAAATATATATAAAATACATACACAGACACATATTACACATCTGTGCCCTTAAATTAGGTGGGCTGGGAGCAGGGGCAGCCCATGCCAGGAGGAGCCCAGGGGTCCCACACCTCCTGACCTTCCGCTACACTCGCAAAGCAACTTCATAAGCTCACAGAAGAATCCATCCAAGCCTACAAACCCTCCAAGGCAGCAGTTCCCATCTCAGGAATGTGATGTTGGCACTGGGGGGATGAGCCCTCGCCTCCTCCATGGCCACTGCTGACCACACTCACCCACCACTCAACCTTCCCTGCTTCCTGCCTGCTTCCGTTGCCAAGGAGATGGGGATGCTCACACAGACCTGCTTTGTGTTGTGTAGGTACCAGGTTTAGCTATTTTTAGGGTATTTATTTATTTTTTAAATTTATGGGCAGCCCCAGGTACATTCCCACAGGATGAATGTGCTCAGAGCTTCCAGCTCACCCACTCTGCACTGCTTCACACCTCAGCTGTCCAGGTCTCTCATTCCCTCCTTCCCAGCCATCAGCTCCAGCCCTCACCCTGCCCACATGAGCTCTTGGACATTATTCCATGAGGGAACTGAGTTTTGGGGAGTTTTTCTGGGATCAAGCTGCAGGGACAGGAGGGACAGGCCTCCCCTGGGTTTGGGGAGGAGATAGCTGGATGGGAATGGTGCCCATCTCCACTGGCACACCCAGCTCCACCAGCACAGCACATTTAAGGCTGTGCTCTAAACTGAATATATGAAATATCTGTATCAAGAATAAGCAAACATACACAAAATATATTCCCACCATTTGAGTAGGAATAAGTAGGAAAAGTAGGAATTCGCACCTAGTAGTGCAAGTAGAATAAAGTAGAATAAAAAAGATAAACAAAAGCTTGTCTGAAGGATGAAGGAAATTAAAGAAATAAACAAAGAAACCCCCCACAACTTCAAATCACACACCACTGCTGTGCATCAGCATGGAAAGTGAGAATATAATTTTTTTAAAGGAACTTAACTCCTATTTCTCAAATAAAAATGATCAATCTCACCAATTCCATCTCAAGGCGAAGGGCCTTACCTGTAAACTTACCCAGATTTTACTCCTGTCCCTCTCAAAGCAGAGCAAAGGAGCTGAACAGTGGCACACTCAACATGACACGAGGATTTTCATTTTTACTGAAAGAAGCTGTGCCTAAACATCAGCACGTTGCTCTCCTGGGAAATTAGATATATTGTTCTTCATATTCCAATCTGCCATAATTGGGCAACACTCCAACGTGTTTGCTTGAAATTAGAGCACCAAATGCATCACAGCAAACTAGAAAGCACTTGTAACTTTTTTTTTTTGGCAACTTGATTTTGTTATTGGATTGAAAAAGTACGTAAGTGCTCAAGTTAAACCATGCAGTACTTTTACAGAGCAGTAAAAGCCAGATTTGTTATGCATTTATTCAGCACTTTCACAGCAGTGTGGTACCATATCACAGCCCAAACGCTGCTCGTGTTGTTTGTACAAGTCCTCTGTTGATTTCGGAACAGGGAAACTCCCAGGAGGAAACCAAACAGGGTGCAACCCAGCTGCTTCCAGAGAATAACAGTAAATAAGCTGAGCAGGAAAACAAAGGGAAAATAAAGTGTTTCACAGGAAAGTTATTTCTGAAGAGGCAGAACAAAGTAAGATCAGGCAGTGGCTACGAGGCCTCCCTGCAACGAGCCCAGAGCTCCCGCTCACCCTCCCACATCTGCAGCAGAATTGGGCAAGTTTCTCTCAGCCGACACAGGAAAACATGACTGAATTCCTAAAAGCAAGGTTTAAAGAATGTATTCCTTCTCTCTCACAGCTCTATGGCATCTAATAACCACACAAAATGAAGGAGCTCTGGCTTGTCCCTCCTGGTCTCTGGTACAACCATTGCCAGGACTCCAGTGGGAGAGAGGAGAGTGCAGGGTTTGGCCACAGATTTGCAGGGGAAGAACAAATCTGAGCTATAAAAATGCAGTTTTAATCCCCCCAGTTGTCATCCTGTGGAATATTCTAACTCGGGGAGCTTTTGTGTTGGGCAAATAAAAGGCAGGTCAGCATGGCAGAGCAGCCTTTAACGAGCTGCCCTCCCTATTCACCCCTCCAACAAACATCTCCCAAACTCATCAGCCTGGCAACTTCCACAGACAGGGAAATGTCACTTGCTTAAAAACCTCCCCAAATACTGAGGAGCAAGCCTTACACACGGCACTATTGCATGACATTCCCAAAAATCTAAAGATTGGGATCAACCCATACTACCTAAACCTTTTCCTCCTGGCACTTTACACCACACTTCAACACAGCAGCTTGGCCTGTCCTTGCCTAAAGCCCTGCTGTGCAAAAATCCTGGCACAAGCACACCCAAGCACAGGGCTCTGCACTCACCTGGGCAGGTGGATCCACACTCCCACACTGCAGGGAAGCGTCACTGCTGAAAGTGCCACCACCCCAGCCCAGCTGACACCTTCTCTCACTTACCCCAAAGGTCAAGACTTTTCTCTGCAGATGGACAAACAGCTGTAAACCTAAGAAAATGGTTAAAATTATCATTGGAGTTCTTGCATCATTATTTGTAATTCAGACAATCTCAGAAATGTGGGGAAACTTCTTGGATCACAGGGAAACCTCCAATAAAATCTTAATTGCTGTGAAATTGATGGTATTTATCATGCATGCATCTTTCACTATGTATTAAAAGGTTTCCTGAAGACATCTATTTAATTACAAACCTATGAAATAAGAAAACCAAGCTGAACACAGAATGCCTTACTGTATCCTATTTGTTCTGTTCAATTTTTCTGCTGCAAAATGAATGCTATCAACAGTTCACGAACATTACAGCTTTGCACTACCCAATCAAAGGTGTTAAAAAAAAATAGAGACATCAAGACTTCTGTAAAGCAGGGTAGAGAGCCCACTACAAGTCACAGACTTACAGGCAAGAGAGAAGGAACCCATCCCCGACATGGAGCTGAAGAAGTGTGATAAAATAAAGGTGCAATAAACCCTCACTGACTCGCACACAGAACGTCCCAGCTGTGGCAAACTTCAGGTTTGGGAGTGCTGCCAACAAAGGTGCATCAGTCTTGGTACAGAGACCCAAGGACAGCAGCAATGAATTCTCTTCCATGTTCACCCTCACTCTCTGGTGGAGCTGCACAAGCTTTGGGGCCAGGAAAGAATCACAATTTCTCTCTCTACAGGTCACTAACACACAAGAGGAGTGGTGGTGTACAAGTGTATTGCCCTGTAAACGCCACCCCTCCTCAGCTGTGATTTTGAAATGTCAAATTTCTGAGCAGCGTCAAAAAGTTACTGGTTTTATCATAAACCCAAACCAACAACAAATGAACCAGTCTGCAACTGCTCTGCCACGAGAACTCCTCACAAGTGCCAGTGTACTGACAATAATGTGCCCATTTCCCAGTCCAAAACTCCAAGAATTTCTACTGGAGGGAGATGGATGCTACCAGCTTTTCTAACAGAACCAGAACATTTAAAAGCTGAGAAAAATTATATGAAAGACTGCCTATGCACTAAAAACCAATGTTAATTAGAACAAAACCAAGAGCTCTCCTCTTACAGGGCATCTCTCCCTCCTCCCTTGGCCTCTCTAGAGTATTTCTAAGCTACTACTGACAGGGAGAGCAAAGTACAGCACACCATGTAATAACTTTAATTTTTCACACAGTTTCTTCCCCACTTACCTGCTACAGCTCTGCAGACACTGTGCCCAGTCACTGCCCAGGGTGATTAACAATTACAACCAGCTCTCACTACAATTAAAGGGATGCTCTGACGGTGTTTTGGCCACAAGTCAAAGGTGTTTCTTTCCACTTAATAACACGACACAATTTAAAGACTCTTTGGAGTTTACAGACAATCAAAGTCTCGGGGTCAGTATCACATGGGGTGTCAGGTGAGGGCATCCCTTTAGGAGCGAATCCTCTTTTTAAGAGACACTGATCTCCCACGGGCCTGCTGCCAGTGCCTGTTCCACAGCGGGGCCTGGGGCAGCAGCCTGTGGACAGATCTGTCTGTATGCAAGGAATAATCACCAAATTAATGTATAAGCAGGATTAGGCCCTGAAAATTATTAGTTTAAGTGGCCCATGAGAGGAGTAATTAAAAGAAATAAAACCCAAAAGCTAAATATTCAGTACAGAACATCAGAAACGCATTTCAGCGAAATTTTCAAACGAAAACTCAGATTTTCACACTGATAATCAAGTGTCCCTGATTATTTTCTTTTATAATTGTGCTCCGAACTGTGTTTTATGTCCTACCTTCTTCTGCAAACCACTGTAGTTGTATTTGAGGAAGCAGGCTGCCCTCAAGGAGAGGGTGTTTTACTAAACCTTCACTAGACAAACACAAAATATTTCAGATGCTTCAGACACCTTTCCCTGCTTAAAAACCAAGCAAACCAAAGCCACTGTCCACTGATGTCACTCCAAAACCCCTAAGACAACAATCAAATGTCAAGATTCATGAACTCACATACCTCCAAAATACTGACAAAACAAAACAATATAAAAACATCCCAAAGTGCATCTTTAGCAAACAGCATCCCCTCAGGCAGACTCATCTTTTACTGCACCAAGAAGAATAAATCCAAGTGGAGAAAAAATTTAGAGAGAAAAATACATTAGCAAATACAGATAAATTTGTTTTTAATAAAGGAGTTAATTTTCTTTCAATCCTATATAAAACAATAGCAATTAAAAACTTCATTTTTGAAAGTAAAATATTTACATATGAACAAGTAACTGTGCAAAATTTACATGAAAAAAAAAAATGGAAAGACAGGATTTCCTAAAAGACAAAATAAAAGGGGTGTAACAGTTGTCAGGTGTTGATAAAAATACTGATCAGCATTCAGTTTACACGCAAGAGAGTTAAATTCTACCTTGAGAGTTCACACAAAGAAAGCCAAAGTATTTACAGTCATAAAAGTACTATCAATAGACAATTTAATACAATAACCTCTGAAAATATAAAGAACCAATTAGTATATTTGTAATAAAAAAATAGGTACAAAGAAGGGACTTTGCTCTGGACATCTTTAAAGTAGGCCCATAGCTTGCATACAGTCTTTTAGCAAAATAATTATAGTTTACATAGCCATTTTTATGTTATGTGCCAAAAATTATGTACAATTACCGACAAAATACACCAACCATTTTTCAACACTTGATTCACACTGAGAAACAGTCTTTTGATGATTCCTCTCAACTTTTGATTTTATTTAATCTAAGCTTTCACTTTAGCTAAAAAACACAGTGCAAGTAAAATATATTTATGCTGAAAAGGTTTCTCTTTTTTTCCTTTTTTTCCTTTTTTAACTTTACAGCTTTACAAACTATAGCAAATAAAATGCATTTTTACAGATGCTGCTAAAACATTCAGAAGTAACCCTCCTTTATGGGATTTCAGGGCCTCTAATAAGCAATAATGTGATTAAAATTGAGGTTATGTTTAAAATTAACTGTATATCCCTCTAGATTTTGAGCATTTTGGGGAAAGATAAATATTCTTAAAAAATCAGTTTGCTTTGCTAACTGACTGTTTAAAAAAAAAAGCTAAATGAAATGAGGTCATCTGCTGTAGACATATGCCTATATAATGGATTTAGTTGAATAAAACTGAACTAAAATGAACAATTAATGTCGAAACTGCTACAGGGCTGACAAAGGGTAGCTAGTTATTTGCTAAACGATTCCATCAGTCTTTATATATGGCTTGTTTGGCAAGAAGGCCACTCAATCAAGAGATGAGTTAAAATTTAATTGTCCTTTTATAGTATCCACAGGCCTTGTAAGCATCCTCACTGTTACAGAAATGTATTTCTCTTATACTGAAGAGTTTATTTATAAACAGGAATATAAAACTGTTCCATGTAAAGAGGTGGTTGTTTTTCAAACAATATCCCATTCGCTTGTTACAAAAAGGCGTAATTTGCAAATATATTAAAAAATGTCCTCAGGCGTCTCTCCGTCAAAAATACCTTGATCTTTTCCATTTTACTTAAGGAATGCTTTGTATAGCAATAGTGAATGGCTTGTCTCTCGCTCATTTTCTAAACAAAATATGAGGTCCCTGAGGTTCACCCGCGTTATCCTTTGTCGCGTAAACTGTCTGGTTGTTCCAACTCCAGAGCTGCCTGGGACTGCTGCACTCGAACCAGATCCCTGGAAAGCAAAAGAACAGGCCAATCAGTCCATGCCCAAAAGCATTGCAAAGCTTTTCGGAGAAAATGTGTGACCTAAAAACTGTACATAGTCAGGAAGCTGTATGCTACCAGATTAGAGATTTCCTTTTCAAGTCTTATTTATTAACAACAGCTGAACAATCAGAAGTTTTCAGTGACATTCGATGTAGACAAAAAAGCCCCAAAGCACTGCTTGTATTTTTAGGAAGGCACTAAGGACAAGCAATCTCAACAACCAAACCAAACAGAAGGGACAGGATTCTTCACAATGCCACCATGCAGATGGCAAGGGCAGCCCTGGAGCTGTGGATGACCTGGGGAGCAGTCCTTTTCCCGGGACTGTGAGGCCTTGAATCATGTCCTAGATGCCCCTGATCTCCATGGTAGGGTGCTCTCCTTGTGGCAACAACAGCCATAACCAAGCTCAGGACTATATTTAGGAGAAGTTTTCCTAGACACAGTCATGCATTCTCTAACGACTTCTCCATCTCTCAGCATCGCTCACTGGGAGTTTCCCGAAGTGGCACGATAAACAAGCAGCATATTATTTTATTTGTCACTTAAAAAAAAAAAAAAAAGAGGAAAAAAGCAAAAACCAAAAGGAAACAAATGAGCGGCACGGAAGGGCGGGGAAGGAGCGGGACGAGGCCGGGGAGCAGCTGCAGCTCCGCGCAGCCCCCGGCAGATGGCGCGCGCAGACCGGAATCCAGGCTGCTCCCTCAATTTTCAGCCGGGAATCTTCTGGGCAGCGCTCTGCTGCTGACAGGTTATTTACCTAAATATAACGAATTCTTTTGGGTACGGGTTCTATTTCTGTGGCTCAGCTACGGATTCATTCTCCCCACCAATTTCATTTGCTAGAATAATGTTCTCTTTTCTTTTTTTTAATGGAGCTTTGATACTTCATGACAGCAAACACACTCCAGTAGTGAATAAAGACTTACCAGCCTGTGAGTTTGGAGAATTTTCAAAATTTTTTCTTAATAAAAACACCCCAGACTTGAAAAAACCCAAAACTTAGAGTGGTGCACGAGCCATGTGAACAAGCTGCTGAGGCTCCCAACAACACGTGTGAAAATAATGTATTTAATCTGTGAACATTATTGATGATCAAACCAACCTAAACCTACACTAGAAATGATCACTCTGGTTTACTAGAACTCTGTTCAGTGCAGGTGGACTTGCTTCACCACAGTGCTACCAGTAAAGTCAGATTTTTGACTCTCAAGCATTCTGTCGACCCAGCAAGCACCAAATCACCAAAATCCTGTAGTTAGGGGCTGCTTAAAGGCTGTATTTTCAAAGGGATATTTTAAGGCACTTACACAATTTAGCCGTCTAATTTTCATCAACTTCAGTAGAAATTAGAAGATGCAGGAAAGTATTGGATGCTAACTAAATTCTCTCATATACATATGCTTGCTAGACAACAGAAAGAATGGTTGGAAAGGGGTTTACTCTTGGTTTTCAAATATTCTTTAGGGAAAGCTCAAGCCCAAGCTTTATTATGTAGCCTGTAATACTTTAAATGCAAAGGTAGAATTTCAAGAGTCTTTAAAGACACAGAATTATGTATGGAGAAAGTTAAGAAGCTTTTTGGTAACTTTCAGTAAAATCACATGGACATAACACTCTCAAACTGACAGCAACCTGTTTTGATGAATTTGGAAACAAAACAGTGCAATTACTACTTAGAAGTGATTTTACATGTAATTAAGAGTCAGCATTTGTAGACATCAAAAGCTTCCATTTACAAATCTGTGTCTAAGTAATGACAAACCTTATTTTCCACACTTCTTGTAATATGCCTTAACCACAAACTGCATACAAATGGTGACAAGTGGAGCCCAATTTAAAAATGTCAAGTGACACAGCAGCAAAAGCACAGCTGTGAGTATCAGATCAAAGGCAGCTGGTTCTTAATTAAACAGACAAAAAGATTAGATTTCCAGGGAACCTGGAGTTAATTGGTTAACCAGTGATTAATCCAGGATAACTAAATTAGTCAGATTTAGATGAAATACAAACAAGTGTTCACAGGAGATGCAAAATACATCCCATAACCTAAGTGACATTAACAGACCATTAAGGTGGCACAGCTGAGCATGCAGGAGTAAGCAATGCCAACATTAACTCTGCATGAGGTACTTCAGCATATTCCTCTGAGACAACTTCATTTGTGTACACATCTATCTTTGCAAAGTGCCCCATTCTGCAATTTTCATAATTTTAAACCACATCTATAAACCTTTAATAGAGTAATTTGTCAGCTTCTATAAAAACAAGTCTTATTCTCAGTAGCAGACATTTTAGTAAATTTCAAAACTTAAAATTACTTTAAAAGATGCTCAAGAGGCTTGATTTCCTTTATAAACAAAAATAGCATTTACTAGTATTCAGATTTTTCTCTACCATTTTGTATCAAGCGCATGTAAATTATTCCTCCTAGCAATTCAGTATAAACCAAGGTGAACTCTTTTGAGGCTTTTCTACAGTATAAATCCTTTAGCACTGAAAATTCAGAACACTCCAGGAGTAATAAACAGAATTATTAAAATATTACTATTCTGTCACTTGCTATCAGACACAAAACCCCACGGGGAAAAATCCTCAAATTATGAAGAGAGCTTTTGGTCCAATAAATGACAATATTCAAGAATATTCTGTTCTTCTGAAACATTAGAGAAATCCCACACTGAATGTCTCATGCAGAAAGCAATTTTATACCATTTCTTGTTTATTTACTTGTTTAGAAATACAGCAGAGAGTCATCTACCAGAATGCAAATTAATATTAAACAAATCAGACACTGAGTATTCTGATACTTGGTCTGCAGAGAAGTTTTTAAAAGGCAGATTCAACAGCAGAATATACAAAGGATGTGCAAGAACATCCTGATCAGACGGAACTGGTCAAACTGATCTGCTGTGGAGACACTAAAAGTAAGGCAAATCAACTGCTGAAGAAAGAAATTAGGCAAGCTCCTGTAACTTGAGGTTCCTGCTGTCAAACTTAGCAGTGATTGAATTCTACCACCCCACCTACCTCAGCAGCCTTACTCTGCACTCCAAGTTAGATTGGTTACAGCCAGAAAAACCTCCTTCCAAAACTACGGAAGTCCAAAAAACTGGGACATGTGAGATCAGAGATGGTTTTTGTAACATTTCCTGCAGTTCCACGAATCAGGGAATGACAACTCAGACTCTATTCCCTACGCCACTACGCAGGTGCTAAAAATTCATCCTGGCCTTGGAGGGAGCAAGTCTGAACACAAAACACTTGTGCTGCCCAGGGAGCTTCCACAAGCTGAGGAAAAAGCTCTGAACAGAAAGGTTTGCACAGAGGCTGAGGCAGCAAAACCAAAGGTGACAATGATACTGTACCTCTGTCCCTGATCCAGATCCTGGCGAGTCTACTTTCCTTTTCTTTCTGGGACCGATGGCAGCTAACGCAGTCAGGTTGGCGTCCCTCTGTCTCATCTGTGCTAGCTCTTGCTGCTGCATCTGTGTGTGCCAGAACAAGGACAGTTCATTATTTCTCTTTCAATTTCCAAAATAAAAGTTTATGTTAAGGTCAACACTCACCTCCTTGGCCTTCTGTTTCAATCTAAGCTGTTCTGGATCTTCTTGTCGAGATCGAGACTGTGTTGATAAAGGATGATCATGAGGTGGTTAGGGGAAAAGAAAGATAAATTAATTCAGTTACAAAAGCAGTTAAAGATTATATATGAAAGCTTTTCATAAACTTCAGCAGGAAGTGGGGAATACTTATCACTCCCAGAGAGGGCAACAGTGAACAACTTCTAGAAATTAAAAGTTTTCCTTCTCTTAGTTTAATGTACCTATTTTTGAAAAGGCATCCCATTTTTCTGCTCTGTTAAAGATAGCAAAGGAGTAGCCAGGCAATTATGCCTTAAATGCAACCATTACAAGACAAATTACATAGACCTGTGAACTGAATTAAACATTTTTGCATATGAACAAAGGAATCAGACCTGTACTTTTTGGAACAATTCTTCTCCTTGCTGGGTAACTAGGCACTTACCCAGAGCAGATCTTTCTGCTACACCTACACACACACAGGTCAGGCTGCAGTCGGAACAAAGTGCACTCGAGTGACCCAAGACCATTTACATCAGCAACTGCCCATTTCACTGGGCACCTGCAATTCCTTGTGTGTGTAGTACTTTCAGAATCACAGAATCATTTAGATTAGAAAAGACCTTTAAGGACATCAAGTCCTGCTGTTTCCCCAGCACTGCCAAGCCCACCACTAAACCATGTCCCCAAGTGCCACATCTACACAATACTTTCAAGGATGGTGACTCAACCACTGCCCTGGGCAGCCTGTTCCAGGGCTTGACAACCCTTTCAGTGATGAAATTGTTCTCAATATTCAATCTAAACTTCCCCTGACACAACTTGAGGCCATTTCCTCTTGTCCTATCAAATTCCAAGTGTTGTTAATCCCTTACGTTCTTTAGGCCAACAACAAAATAAATTTGGATTTTGACATTGTCAACTCATCCTGGATCACAAAATTAACAGAAAACATAGGTTGTTTTGTGAATTATTTCTAGGGTGCTCTTATCTAATCATATTCATTTTATATTCACTGAGTAAAACCACAGTTTAATATTCACATTCATGTTTACATCAACTGCTTCCTATTTATTGTATTTCTCCAATTTGTAAAAATCTTTCTGAATTCTATTTCTAGTCTCCAAAATACCTGTATCCTCTCTGTTACATTTAAGAGTACCATCAAGCTTTTTTGCCAATGCAAAATGCAAACACTAATTTTCAAGACTCCTTTTAATTTGGGAATATGCAGTTAGAGTGGCAAAGAAGCTGTTTCCCACGCTTTACAATGAAAAGCAAAACTGAGCTCTAGTTAAGAATACATTCATCAAGTTCCATCTTTGAAGATTAGTCTTCCCCTTCATTGCAAGTGTTTTAGAATGAAAAGAAACTCTGCAGTTTTGATGTCAAAAATGACACTTTGCAAACACATGTGAAAGCCAAGCACTTGCCTTTGCCGCGCGCATTAAAATTTCCCTTTCTTGTTCATCTTTACGCTGCTTTTCTATTTGATCAAGTTGTTCAAAGAACTTGAGCTGTGCCCGAACGTCACTTGCTTGTTCATATCTTTCATCATCCTGAAAATACAGCAAATATGTTTCTCATTACTCCCTTAAAAACAAAGCTGTTAACTTGTACTGTACTGGGGAAGAACACATGCATTCAAAGCTCCAATGTTAACTTTGTCCTTTTCAGACAAATAGCAGGAGTATATTTACACCAGTCAAACCAGCTAGAACTCTTAAAAGCATTTTGTTCTATTCCATGAATCATCAGATTTTGACTTCTAAACTAATATCATCACAGCTTTAACCTCTCAAACATATTTCACAGAGCCGTGGGGTTTTTCTAAATGCTGCTCAGGCATTTACATCTATTAGGAACACACATCTGTCAGATAGCAGTCTCTTGGGAATTCAAAGCAGTGCTTTTATCTGTCTGACTCTACAATCACTCACACACTAAACATTTGACATAACAAACTAAGGGGAGGGCACAGCTTCTCTGCATTTGTTTTAAAACCATTTTGTATATGCAAGCTGAAAAGTTCTAGTCACCCATGTGTATTAATATCTTAATGGAAGGTGAATCAGTCAAAGAGAATAAACAACCTGATTTCACCGAACAAAGAACACCTGAACTCCTGCATTACAGTCAACACCACAGCCTGCTGAATTTGTGTAATTTTGCCATTTGATTTGAGCAATTAAATACAGTTACCTTGTAGGAAATATTCCTTTGTTGAGCAGTCTCTGATAGTTTTTCCACGAGGTTTTGTATTCTTTGTTGTGTAGCATGTGATACGTAGCTAACTACATCAGGATGGATTTCTGTTATTCCATGTTTTTTACCTACAATCAGGACATAAGTGGGTTGTAAAAAATCATTTTACAATACAGCTAAACGTGAGTATAACCTCAGTCATAGAAATTTAAATGCCTTTTGCTAAATATGAATTTCAGGTTTTTCTCAGACAAGGATTAAACAGGAAATTACATACATATTAAAATTCATATTACCAAAATTGACAATCTATTAATAAATGCTTTGTACTACAGTGTAACAAAGAATTCGAGATTGCTTTTTGTTCTACCCTCAATTCTAAATTACTAAGTAAAGCTGATAAAAATGCTTCTGGACTTATTTCATTGTTTGTGTCACGCTTGTTACACCTTATCAGTTCATACGGTCAGACTTTCAGCCAGGTTGAGTAGTTTTGATGTTGAACTGCCATCACTTTAGAAGGCAAATCTATGTTCGCTATTCCTTGATACTATTCTACTTCCACAAGACAAATGATTGCCCACAAGCATCTGAATATACCAGAAAATATCAGAAGGTAACGACTCCAGCAACTTGTAATTATTCAAACCAATTTCTATGGAAAATGCCTCCAATTAAACCTAGGAGTAATGAAATTCGTTTTTATTAATGTTCAAGATAAAAGAACATACCTATTTCTAATATCCTTCTTTGTAAAGGTGCTGGGAAAAGGAAGGTTTCGTCTTTACAGGACCTTGTTAATGTGCCCACAAGCTCAGAGTTTGTTGCCAATATCCGAGCACTTTCTTCTGACAGGTTGACTCCAGCCATTGATGCAACATCATTAATGTCATCATCATCCCTTAAAGGAAGGAAAATTTATTATAATCATAACATTTAGGGCTTATCTGCACACATTGCTCTGATACCACAACTGCATATAATGAATTCCTCCATAAACCTGAATACTTAATTTTACATTTTATTTGCTTTTGTGATATGATAAAATACAACCCCTTTGTTTGTAAATGAGAAATTACTGCTTTGACTTCAAAGAGCACTAATTTTGTACTTCCTGTTTTTTCAAGATCCTTTCTTATGTAATATTTCAACACCTTGAGAAACAAGAAACCAGGGAAATCACTATCACAAAACAAAAATAATCTGCCCTCACCACTTAAGACATGCTGTACATGCGAGTAACTCAAGCAGAGCTGGGAGAAGTGAAGGAATGAATTCCATTTGCTTGTCTGGGCAGGAATTGTTTATGTGGTTTAGTGCCAGCTAAATGCTAAAACCAGTCTGGCACGAGTATGTCCAGTGCTGTTTGTTGAAGTCTTTAATGAAGAAGCAAACTTGCTCCAAGAAAATCCACCTCTAGGTTATTGTGAGTTTTCCCAAACAGATTCAGCACCACAAAGGTCTGAGTTCAGCTGCCCAAGCAGCACAAGCACAAACACACAGTTCCTCACCTAAAAGAGCCTCCCCCAGGTTCTTTCAGTTTATTCTTCTGAGCAGCAGCTACTTGTGTTGAAAGAGTGGCAATAGCTTTGTTTCCAGGTAATACTGCTGGTTTTACCACAGGTACTGCAAGAAGACGGACAGGATTTGTACTCCATCAATAAGAGTTCACATGTGCAAGCCACTCACAGGTAGTTATGGCATTAGGTCTGGTACAAAGAGTTGACCTCAATAGCTTCTGTCAGCATTCCACCCAGCTAAAAACAGGACCCTCCCACACAATTCCAGCACCCAAACAATTTCTCTGACTGTCAATGCTGCCCTGATAGATCTGTACCCCCAGCCCCTGTGGCACTATGCACTGGAAGATTTTAGCAGGAGTACAAACATAGCACTTATGAACTGACATTCACAGAACCACACAATGGTTTGGGTTGGAAGGGACCTTAAATATCATCTCGTTTTGGCCCCTCTGACACCTTCCACTAGACCAGGTTGCTCCAAGCCCCATCCAGCCTGGCCTTGTACCCTTCCAGGAATGGGGTATCAACAACTTCTCTAAGGCAAGCAACTGCTAAACCACACTTCAGGTAATGCTATCAAATATGGCATATCACAAGTGTCTTGACCTCTTACCTGTCTGAAGTTGATTCAGCTGGATTTGAGGAGTAGTGAGCATAATACGACTGTGTGGTTGCCGCAATGCCACCATGGGTGTCTGTGTCAACGTTACTTGTGGAGGCCTTATCAATGCCCCTGCTTTCTGAGACTGTTGGATAACCTGCAAATAATAAGGAAAAAAAAGAACTGTAAATAATCTGACAATCAGGTGGGAAGAACAAACCCTAAGAGCACTTTAATCAAAATGCAATTTAAGTTATACTTTTTTCCTCAGATCTTTGATTGAGCTAACCCACCGATTTAAGAAGTACTATCAAGAAAACCCTGTGCAGTAACAAACGCTGCACCTCAGCTCACATACCAGTGGCGTGGACTGCCCTTGTTTACTGACACCAACTTGTGTGGGCTGAGTGAGGCTGATGACGGGTTGCTGGAGGGTACTGGTGACGGTGGCAGTGGCCTTGCCCGCCGTGCGCTGCACCGAGGAGCTCAGGAGCACGGCTGCCGCCGACGGGATCGTGGCTATCGTCGCCTGCGTCGTTGGCTGCTGCTGCTGGCTCTGCTGAATGAAAGCTGCAGAGTCTGGTGTTAACTGTCTCAAGGCAGGTAAACTCCTCTGAAAAGGGGAAAGGAAAGAGTTTTGTTGAGTTGTTTAATCCTGGCTCACACAATATTAACTGTAAAGAAGCGACATGTTTCAGTCCATTGGATCGGTCTGTGTGCACCTGAGGAAAGGTGACAGGTGAGCACACAGAAATACCAACCTGCTCCTGTTTAATCAGCAGGACAGAGGGACAATACCTGTTGGATATCATGGGCATCTAGGCTATGCAGCCTACCTGGAACCCTTGGTATGTATTTAACAACCCAAGTCCATGCTGCCTTCCTTGACTGTTGTCCTATGGCTTAGAAGTCACACTGGAACACCAGGGAAGATTTCAGAATAGCTCAACAGAGAGCACAGTGTTTTAAGTGGCTTCTTAAATTAGTTATTTTCTTATGGCAACAATTTTTGTCCTGAGGAACAGCTCAAGGTTGAACAAGCATTTAAGAACCCAGAAATGTCAACACACACCTACAACTATATTCCTTAATCATACATTAGCCAAGCAGTTATGTTCTTACCATTCAATGCTGTAGTACTTTCACTGATTTTCAGATGGTAAATGTTTTGCAATAAATACTATTTTGAGATGTGTCCAACTACTATAAAATTTATGACAAATGTGATTTATTATTGAGAGGTGACAGATTTCCTGCTTATCCAAACCAGTTTAAAGCACAGGCAAAAGACTTGCCCAGAAGGTACAGCTTTCTGTATCACTGAATCCCTTATTGTCTAAGACTAAAAAAGAGCGCAATAAATCAATTCATAGGTTTGTGGTTTAAGTCATAGAAAGAAACCTTTTCAGATTTCTCAAAAGAGCTATGATGTGTCACCATGGTAGAAGTTACATTACTGACTGTGCCAAAGAATCACAATAACAAACTCTAGGAACTAAGACACAAAAAGTATTTTTTAAGGGAGCAAAAAAGTCAAACCAGGCACCATTTAAAACTTCCTTTAACATAATTTTGGAATTCCACCTGTAACAGCAAAGGATGCGCTTGGGTTCATTGCTGATGATATATAAGCACAGAGACAAAAAAGGGGTAGTGAAGATAAGTTACCTTCAGGAAAGGCACAAGGTAAGGTTGAGGTGAAGAATTAAGTTCTCTGTACAGCCTACTGGTAAAGTCTTCTGGTTCGATTTTTCCATCCTTCAAAACAGAAAATCCACATGAACAAACTTGTAGAAATTAACTTTTATGGATATTCAACACCAAAAAAAATTTAAGACTTATTGGAAGTAAGGGGTTTTATCATCCCTCACTATCTTCAGTTACCAACTGCTTTATGGTAGTAACTAATTTTACTACAGATTTCAAGTAGCAAGACCTACAGACCTCTGGTTGTTATGTGATAACATCTGGAATACACAGCTCTACCCTAACTTACAGGTTGCTGACAAGTAGGCTAAACAATACCAATACTCATTCTATAAATATTAGATGTCAAGCTTTTGTATTAGCATCAGGCAACATTAATTATCTTTTTTTTTGTAAAAACTTGTGACTTCTTACGCATAGTTATTGCACCAGCCGTAGTGTCCTCCCTAAAGCACATAATACATCTTTTTATTCATTGTTTTATCAAAATGTAGAATTTAAAGAGCCACTACTTGAATTACTCACACTTCAACAGAACTCACGTTCTCATGCATGAATACAAGCAGTAATGTCTCAGTTGTAAACTTAATGGAAAATTTATGCATCTATTTTAATTCAGAAGAGGCTAAGTTAATTTGATTTAGCTCAGATTTCACAAACTCCATCCTCTGAAGAAAAGAAAAATACCACAAAAACCCCAGTTTTGAGTCTGAATTTGCCCAGATGCTGTATTTACAACTTTTAATGAACTTTTCTTACCAGCAGGTTCTGTACTAATTCCTTCACGTTAGCCGCAGTCTCTGAGGACTGTTTTCCAGATGATGCCAGTTTTATTAATGTGGACAGAAAGTTTTTGCATTTCTTCACATTTTCCATAGTTTCCTTAGAAGGAAGGGTAAAAGGAAAACAGTCAGAGAAAGGAAGACAAACTCTTCTTAATACATGATCTGACCATATACTCTGTGAAATAAAGTCCTTTATTTCATCACTGCAGAATAATATTGATAGACACATGTCCCTCACCACTTAAAACATAAACAGACTGGAATTACTATTTTGCTTCACCTATCCACATGTATTGTACATTTCTGTTACCAAAATTTAAGAAATTATGATTCTTCATGAAGCTAGAAAACCCCAATTATTTTAAGAATGGCACATTGTGTATAGGAAAATACATGTTTTAGCAGGACAAAAAATAGTAAAGCTCTTTTTTCACAGTGCATAGTACATAGATTCTCCCTGTTTTGCAATCCTGGAAACAAGCAGCTTGAATGAATCAGTGCCAACTGCTTATCCCTTCTCATGCTTATTTCTACTCTACAGTGCTGAACAATTCCCTGTTCTATAAAATACATCTAATATATTTTTTTAAATGACTGCTTTAATACTGTTACAGAAATAAAAACACTTTGACACTTATCAAAATTCAAGTGACCCATATCCACACCTTGTAAATTATATGGTTCTATTAAAGTTTACCTTTTCAAGGTCAACAGCACACAGAATTCCTGCATCTTTACTAATCCCCACTCCCATCTGTGTTTACATGTATGGGTACATATGCACATCCATGCACACGTGCATATGTGAGTGGACAAAAAGAAGTGTTACATTTATCAGTATCTTACTGTGGCAGCAGTGGAGGTGGCCGTTGTCCCTTGCACTGTTCTCTGAGGAGTTCCAGTTTGTACAGCTGTTGCTGTCCCTAACGTGGTTGTTTGTGCAGTACCACCCAGAACAATCTGAGGCTGCAGAGAATACAAACACAGGGTTATTATCCTTGGAACGTACCAAGAGCCTGTTTTCCTGAGCCATCAAACAGAAAATGAGCCACAGGGCAGTAGAACACCTTTCACAGCTGCTATAAATAAGTAGCTCATGTGCGGTCTGGCGCAGTGGGAGGAAACGGCCACCAGATGGCACTACAAACATTGGGAACGGGAATCCCAAAAGTGGATTAAAAATTGCGCGATTTTTGGTCACTGAATAAAATACCATAAACATAACCTCAGCCAATGGGGTTTTAAAACACAACCAAAACAAGTGCTGAATTCCGGTGAATTCAATTTCTCTTTCTGCCTGTTTCATTAAATGCCACTTCCAAAGAGAGGAATTTCTAAAAAAGGCACAACTGACACAAAAGCTCGGGTGTTATCAAAGTCTTTGTCATGAACAACGGGACAAAATATTTTTCTAGTCTTGTAGACAAATCGGTAATTTGAAGGAAGAATATCAACTCCAAAGAACCACCATTGTGAGCAAGATCTTCTCACATACACAGCTCATTCATGGGCTTCCAACAGTCTAATTATTAACAACCCAACCTGAGAGACAAATTGCTACCAAGGTACAACTGACTCTCAGAATGTTCACAAATCATTTGTAAACTTGCTCTTTATATAAAGATACATAAGAAAGAGGCTCCCCTGCTGCCAAAGCTAACTTTATCGGTATTTTGAGAGAAACTAAGGGAGACAAAGATTTCATCTGTCTCATTTTTTTGAGATCAGGATAAATGAAGTCCATGGTGTGCTCGTTACAGCACAAAATATGCAGATGGAATGATTTTTTTTTTTCTGTCCTGTATAACAGCAGTGCAAATTAAGGAGACTCAGTTAGGTAAATTAACTCTTAGATCTAGAAAGATCACTGGCATAGGGAAAGGCTCTCTGAGGGGAAAAAGGTTAACTGGATGCATAGCAAAACCTGCATGTTTTAAATTAAAACTCTCTAATCCTGTCTACTCAAAGGATGAAGAAAGCACAATGAGACAGATTAGGCGACAGCAATCATACTGTATCACTGCTGCCTGGAAGCCATGTGGAGAATTTCACACTCTTGCACTGTTTTTTAAACTCTCAACATCTCAAAAAAATTTCCTAGCAAGCCCAAAATGAATAGAGGCCAGCCCAGACTGACATCAGTCTATCCTTGAGTTATCAGTCTCCAGAAGGACACAGACCAAAGCAGACTCGTGAAAGGGAGAAGGCTTGGGGAAGAGAAGGCTGTCAGTGCAGTCATCTTTGCAACTGTAAATTTTGCTGCGGAATTCAGAGGACCGCAGATCCATCACAGGAATAACACCACAGCCCCAAATCCAAAGGGAATTCTTGTCCCTTTCTTTAAGCAGAAGGCATAAAGGTATTTTATTTTAGTCAGCTCTGTGATTATACAAACTACTAATAGAATACCTTTAAATAGAGATATGTACAGGTATAATACAAAATAACAACAATATACATATAAAATATTATACCTGTACATCCAAAAAATACAGAGACCTGCAGATGTTTCAGAAAGGCTAATCCAGAAGGCATTTCTTCCCTGCACTGAGCAATAGCATCTCCTGTGTGCCTGGCAGTCTCATGCACCCAATTACTTCCCTACACACTCACTTGCACAACCGGGGGACGCTGTAGCGTTGTCGTGGGTTGCACTGTTGTTTGAGCCTGAGACACTTGCTTGATGATAGTAGTTGGTGTCACCTGTCGTGCAATAATGGGCGTTCCTGGAGCCTGGGGAAGAGGAAAAAAACCACATCAGTGCCTATAGTTAAATACCATCTACTCTACCTAGTGCTCTGATTCTGCATTACTACAAATATCAAAGAACGCATCTGAACCACTAGAAAACTCTGAGAAGGATTTTCAGTCTTGAACTTAACGCAACTGTCAAAATCTCAGTGTACATATATCCATATCCATTTTTTCCTTTTAGTCTTGTATTTATTCTGGGGAGAAGAGTTGTACACATTAACCATATATGGTCCTCTTTATATCAAAGTTTTAAGCTTAATGAGATTCAGATATGTAAAAATATTTTTGATGAGTAACAGCCAAGCTGTAACAGAATTAGGAACAAAATGCAATGCCTATGCCATGTGGAAAGTAGATTTAGATTAGATATTTGGAAGAAATTCTTGGCTCTGAGGGTGATGAGGCCCCAGCACAGGTTGCTCAGAGAGGTGTGGACTCCCCATTCCTGGAAGTGTTCCAGGCCAGGTTGGACAGGGCTGGTCTAGTGGAAGGTGTCCCTGCACGTGGCAAGATCTGAATGAGCTTTAAGGTCCCTTCCAACACCTTTCCAACACAAGCAACTCTGTGATTCTATGAATCTAAAAAAAGTCTATATCCCAAGTTAGATCTATGGTTTCTTCAAATCACTAACATCACACCTCACTTTCTCGTGTATTCTTCACAGGGAACAAAAACAGATCTTACAGTGTTTCTCACCACAACTTCCCAGACTGACCTGCACTGTGGATATCTGCACTGGCGGTGCACTGGTAGGTGTAGCAGGACGAGGAGTCAGAGTGTTCTGAGGCTGAGACTGGGCATGTGCCTGTGCCTGCATCTGCGCCAAGGCTTGCTGGGGGATCACCAGCAGCTGCCCGTTCTCACTGCGCACCAGGACCATGCCTGCAAAACAGAGAGCGGTCAAGGAACACACATTCTTCGCAAGTACCAAAGAATATATTTTTCTGTTTGGTTTTTTTTAATCCAAGTTTGGTACATATGGAATTAATGTACTGCTGAAGGACTAGGCAGCTAACAAAAGAGGTTTAGAATAAAAGCAAAATACCCAGCTGCATTATGGCATTTCGTATAGAATAGCTTAATTTCAGAAATACCTTATCTAAAGGCTCAGTATGGTGTGCATCAGAACAGAGTGAGTTGTATCTGCCCCAACCACAAATATTCCACGTGACTAAAAGTTAAAATGAGCAGTCCTGTAAAAATCCTACCTGCTCTTTACTAAGAAATTTGTTTTGTGAGACACTACAAAAATCCTGCCATTAGGCAAAATTCCTGTTAGTTTGTCTTTAAGAGGGGAAGAAAAATAATCAAACCTAGGCTTCACCATCAACAGCAACACAATTGTCTAAGTTCTAAATTAATTTCCCATAACCAATTTAGTAATGAAAGTGGCTATAAAATCATAATCTCTCTCAAGTGCATCAGCAACAGACTGCACTGTGCCATGTTACACCCCAAATGAAAAATAAAACAGAGAGGGAAATGAGGAAGTCATTCCCTGCTCAGTCACTCAGATCAATACACTTAACCCCACTGGGTAGCTGTAGGGAACCAGATTTTAACAGGCAGGTTGTCAGATGAGACTCTCTCTTCCTTGAAGGCACAAACAGGATCTGGACACCATGAACTGCTGCCAAGAGCTCCTTCATTCAGCATGCCTCACTCAGTCCCCAAGAGCCTCAGGACCTCATCAGTTCTGAAAAAGCCACCTAAGGAAATCGGGCACTCAAAATTAGTTGGCTTTTCTGAGCAACTACAGGAAGAACCTTCACCATGAAAATCAAGAGGCACTAGTGAAATCAGAAAGTTATTTCTTAAGTGTTGTTTAGTGAATCAAAAGCCCATATACACTCCCCAACAATATCTGGAGATGTGGTCTATTACATCTCAGAGCATGACTACTTCAAAAGAATCAAGCTTTTATTTACTTTTTTTTTCCTGGTGAAGTGCTGAAATATTTACAGACAACCCCTTAAACAGTTTTCTTGGACAGTTTCACAAGTAAACTGCAAAAATTTATATACTGATTTCTACAAAAATGAGTTCAAAAGAAAAGCCTTAGTTGATTTGCCCCTAATTTTTTCCTTACATTCTCTACATTAACTCTCTTTTAATGAAGCAGAGCCACACAGAGATGTTAAACTAGTTTACATCCAAAAGGTGACTTTCCATCACAACTTATTTTAAAGTGTTAAGGTGGGACCTATGAAGTGCTATGGACAAGTGTTGTATCTAGAAACAAATATCCTCAAAGTGTTTTTCTGTAGGAAAGGAGGAGGGGGAGAAACTTATTTATTATCTTGCAGACTGTAGAAATAAATACTCTGTTTAGCTGTTGGGTCCAAAAAACTATTTTCCAAGCCATTCCAAAAAGTAACATCTCTTCTTCTGTAACTTATGTAGGGAGAAGTATTTCCTTTAAAGGCACACACACCACCACCACCTCATCTCACGAGAACTTAAAAGACCTTAATAGTGAACACAGAGCTTGATCCTGTGGGCTGCTCATTAGAACCATCAGAACTTTCTCACCATCAGCCTCACACTGTGAGGAGGGGGCTACTGACAAAAGGCAGAGAAATTGAACATTTTAAAGACTAAAGAATGACCTGCTACTACATCAACCTCATTCCTGCACAAACAGAACCTGGCATTCTCTTCAATGTGCAAACATAAAATCTTGGGAAATGAACTCACATTGCCCATTTTTGTCATCCCTCATAACGATCAGCTGAAGCAGCTAAACGCTGAATCAGTGGAAATCTTCAATACTATTATAACTGAAATCATTGGTACAGTGGAAATCTGATTAGAGGAGCTATTTTCAAGTGACCATCAAATATTAAGGCTTGTTGAGTACTATTTAGTTCCTAGCAATTGAAAATGCCCCATGCAACTACCTATGCCCAAGCTTTCAGAAGTCCTCAAATGCCACAGAATTACACTGACAGCCCATAACAAACTCTTCTTCCTAAAATTCACCAGTTTGGGGGTTCCCTAGGATATCCCAAAGTTAACGTGCCATCCAAATTCTTCAAAGAGTTATGTATCTTTTTCTTACAGAAGCAATATTAGGAACACTAAGCCTAGTTTTGGATGTGGGGTGTGTTTAAACCTCTTCCTCAATGCAGAAGTGACTGAAGTTATTTGAAAGCACAAAGCCAAAGCAGTTCACCTGCACATGAGAACTTTTACAGCATCAGGCAGTGTCCCAGAGCTCTGTGATACCTGTTCCTGTCTCCAGCTCAACACACACATCAGGCTCAGCAATGTGTCTGCACCACACACCAACACACCCCTTGCACAGCAGTACTGTCAACTCAACTGCTTCGCTCCCCAAAATACGAATGAGGAGAGAGAAAAGAGGGGAAATAACCACAACGTGAAGGTTCAACACCCCTGAAGTGCAAGCACAACATCTGAACAATGAAATATTCTCCCTGAGCTACATGCAAAATTAGTACATGCCTACACATTAACATAGCACAACTGCTCAAACAGACAGTTGAAAAGCATATTAATGTGAGCTTTAGAAAACATATCAAGAAAGTTCAATTTTTGGCAGCAGACAGACAAAACAATCATTTGTAATTCAAACCCTGACTCTAAGCACTACCCTGTTAGATTTCTAACTATGGGAAGTCTGAAGTACTTCTTTCAAGTATTGAAGCCATAATAAAAAAGTAATTCATACAAAGCCGCATTTATATCTGTCCCTATTTAAACAGTTCTTTCATTCCCACTCAAATTTGATACAGTTATTTTCAATTTATATAGTTTCTAACATGTCATTAAATCAGGCTCTACCACTGATAAATTCCTGTGCACACGGGCTACATACAAACATAAAGACAATTATTACCATCTGACTAGTCTTGCATAAACTTTAATCACAGTGTGATGATATGAGACATTTTACCTGCTTGGAACATTAGCTTGTTGGTGTATGGGTGATTTTGGAAAAGGTGTAAAAATTCAGAATGTGCAGAAGTTCTTCAGTACTACAGTGTGCAGGCAAGGAAGTTTTGATTGAACACGGATCACCCCTCCAGCCCTGCCTTGATGGGAATTCTTTAAAAAGGGAGATGGAGCTGCTTTCTGAGCTTCTCTCCCCACCAGCCGATCTACAGACTCTTTTCCAACCCAATTAGCTACAAAGGAACTCACTAACCCAAAACTATACCCAAGCTGGCATTAAGTGGATTTTCAGTGAAGTTCAGAAGGGTTATTGGAGATAACTCAATTAAGAATTAAAAAACAAAGTCCCATTTATCTCCTACTTCTCAACAAAGTCACTGTAGGACTGTAACATCCCCTCCCTCCATCCATACGTGAATCTCGGTTAACAATTCGTGACAATGGAGAAGTGGAAGGGCTGACAGCTACATGTGTAGAAAAAGAAATTTCCTCCCAAAACTTGTATTTTAAATATTGAAATACAGGTAAGTATCATAATCTGAAATTCCAATGCATAAGGCTGCAAATGCTGAATGAACCAGGTCAGAACTGACTACCAGGTACTAGAAGACAGCTAGAATTGTATAACTTATCTCACTGTTTCAATTAAATTCAGTAACTTATTTAAAGATGGAAAACATCTTTCTGTTTCATCAACCAGGTTTTTGTTCCTGGATTAATGGATTAATTACACTTTGAGACCAAACAGCTAATAAACATCAGTGGAAACATTCAATTAGAAAAAGGTGACAATAAAACTTGGCCATTTTAAATATCTCTCCACCTTCTTTTTCCTAGAAAGTCTGATCACATGTACTCTAAAATCATATTCACTATTAAAAATGCAAACATTCAAGAATTCTTTCCAAGTCTCTCATTAAAAAACTAATTAAAATTAAAATTAATTACTATTTTTGTTAGAAGTTAGAGGCTTCAGAGAATCCTGAAAGAAGCTCATATTTTAGTTTGAATTAAACAATTCATCATGGCTCCAAATGAAGGATTAACAAAACTTAGTTGGCTGTTCCTGGTGCCAAAAAGACTTGTGCTCCTGACCAGTACAATGGTCATCTCGTGTGTTCTTGCTGTGGAGACCTTCCCAGATCACTCCTGTTTACAAGACTGTTGGGGATGGAAAATGCCATCATTATATGATGTAGCTGCAGGATTCTATAGTGTCATCTTTGCCTGTTGCTTATTTGTATTCCCATTTGCTAATGACATTTCCATTTATAAAGTGTTGTGCTTTGGGGTTTTTTTCTTTGTTGGTGTTTTTTCAATTAATAAAATGTGTAAAATCATGCACTTGAATAAAAAGTGAAGAGCTCTGGCCATAGGACATACCAGAAAAACACAAACCAGACTTTTTTCCTAATGCTTCCCTCTTCCTTCTTTCTTTGAAACGTGGCTTGGCTTAACAAAGACTAAAGAAAAAAATTAACAGAATGATAAGGAAGATTAATAAAATATTTTGTAGCTCTTGCAGACCACTCTGATTATACATGTAATTCCAAAGACATACAACTTTCTTGCTAGAGAACCCCTACATCCAAAAAATAAACTAAACCAAAACGGTTTCTTCTTTTGTTACCAGTTTTTACTGGTAAATCTTGTTCAGTAATATTTATAGGAGTTGGACTTCCCAGTGAGGGAGATAAAGCTATTTGCAGATACAGCAGACACCTTCAGATCAGTGTTCTTAGGAAGTGCACAATCCAGCAGTGTCCCCTCTGACAGCCACACCCAGCAGGAGGCCACTCCAACAGCAGCATATCCCGGTGTCTCCTCTCAGGATCCTGCTCCATGTCTCAGGGACTGCATCCATACCACAGGGGACACACTGAAGGACTCCATCTCCAGTTAGCAAGAACCTAACAAGAGGACACAGCAAGGTGTGCCCATGCTTCTCACTGGGCTTACCAGTGTGCAAGGACTAAATTCTTGCCTGTGAAATACAAATCCTACACAGGATCCTATCTGATCTCAAGCGACATCATCTCTCTTTCTGACACAGACACTGAACAGAACAATAGAAGGTTCAAGCTTACAGATTTTGCTTGTTACCCACAATATAGTTCACGGTTAATCCAGATCAAGTCAGAACCATTACTAAGAACTTAGACTTTTAATAAGTTGTTTCTTTCTGAGACATGACAGAAGAATTAGTAGATGTATGATCTTGAACGTGCATGCATGGAAAATATCCTTTTCTAGTCTTCTGAGGAAATTCTCTTCTTAAAGTAAAAAGGTAACTGGAAAAACTTCCCAAGGAAAAACAGTTGGGGGTCAGGAAGAACTGACAGGCAGCAAAGAATCAATAGACACACATGCTGGTGTTCAGAAAGAATGTCCAAGCCTGAAAGAATAACCAGAGGACTGATGCTTCTGGTGTAGAAAATCAAAGTCCTTACAAACATCTCTAGAAAAGAAGGTTATTGATCATACAGTCCACTGACATCTGACAAATCTTCAAATCCTAACTAGATTTGCCAGGGAAGTTCACAAAGAGGTTATCTTCACGTCAAAGCCCTTTGGGCCTTAAGCTCTTGAGCACACACTCATTTGTGGCAAGATGCTGCAAACATTTGACATGGCAGAAAAACCTGACAGTAATCCTAAGTGGGCTGTGCCATATTAGTAGCAGAAAGCTTTATGAGAGTATCCTTTTGGTATTGTCAGAAGAGATTCTTTGCAACAGAACAGAAAGTAAATGTGTGTGTAACGTTATGCAAGTTATCACACACACCACAAAAACCACGTAAAGCAAAGTGGCTGAGTCCATGCTCTGTAAGTGATTGGATCAGGTTACACAGGGACCCCAGAATGACAAAACCCTTATAAAAGGACAAAGTTTCTAATATTTTTCCAATACAAAAATGCTGGAATACCAGAGAGAGAGCTGGAGAAAAATACAGCTGCCTATAGAAACTACAGGAAGAGCTTTCAGAATAAGTGATTCGTGTGACAGGGTGGGTCCCTTACTGCAGAAAAGGAAAAGATAACCTGGTACCGACATCAACGCTGTCCAACAATCTACCATTCCTCCTCTTAAGAGTAACTGATCCACTTGGAAAAACTCCCACTCTACATGAATGAAAGCCCAATAAAAGCAGAAAGAACCTATAGAAGTCTACTAGACCACTGCAGCTCCATGAAAATCTGGGCCATTATGGAAATCTTCCCTAACACTAGACAATTTCTAGCAGATTTAGAATTATTTACACAATTATTTACAATTCTTTTATTTAGAATTATTTACATTAAAGAGCAGCATCTGTAACAAACCAGATGTGTAACAGCTCATGAAAGACCATCTATACATCAACTCATGAGAAACAGGGATTACAAATCAAGATGAGTAGCACAGAACTGTAAATGGTAACAGAGATGTGGATTAGATGTTACTGAAGACACACTACTTTGTACCTGAGGAGAAACATGCACCACTGCAGATATACTTAAGTTTAGGTGCTTAGAATCTCAGGAGACCTGTGCTGCACAAGTCTCGAAAAAATTTTACTTGAACTTTCTTGCCAAAGCCTTTGACCTAATCAGCAACCTGAGCCTTCAAGATTCATCAACAAACATGGTTGTTTCGTGATCTGTATAGACACCTTAGCTCCACAAGGATAAGCACAGCGCCTAAGGAGAAGTCTCCATAGCACAGGCATCAGGAGGTATCAGCAAACGCACCAGCTCAAAATGACCCCATGACTATGTGAGACTCCAGCTGCTCCAGAAGTGGCTGCCCTGCACTGGCACGACGAGGTCAGGCTGTACAAACACGAGGTGGTAGTAGTAGATATGTTCCCTGCTATGCAGTGACAGAGCTGTCCAGCACACTGGAGCAACCTCAGAGTCTGTACCAATTCCCTCGTGCCTTGTTCCAGAGTAACGGGCACCCCAAAGCCACGAGGCTGAGGTTCTGCACAGAGCTGTGCTGAGCACACAGGACACACGGTGCCAAGGAAAGGGGCCTGTTAAATGTTCAGCACCTGCTGCACTGAAGGTGAGCTACAACTTACCATGAAAAAACATGGCACGACTGTCACGTGTTGCTTCAGAGCATCTCTAATATACAATACTTGGAGTCTCTCCCGACAGGCACTAAATATTACACATAGTGAAGACTGGCGTGGCACAGAGTTTTAGACAAGAACTACAAAAGCAAATTCCATTTCCTTTTCAACTCATGTCACTCTGGAGTAAAGCAGAATTCTACTCAGACACAGTGCCTAAAAGTTTTGGTACAGCATTAGTTTACTGCAGCACTCCACTGTTGGCTACCACTACTCTCCCCACCCTGCACACACAGATTCCAACCAGCCATTATGGTCTCAGAAACATTAATTCTTCAACAGCTGATTTATGATTGTTGCCAACACAGGTGAAAGATATATGTGCAAATATCCTCAAGAATCCTCACTGCAGTGCACAGAAAGTGCATTTTGTACAGACCAAGTACAAAAGTTCACATTATGAAAAACTGCTTGCTTTTTCTTACAAGAGTCAGCAGACAAAAAACTTGATTTCATTTTAAAAGCTCTTGTTTACTCTTACTATGCAAGAGTTCAGTTTCAAACGACACAACTCAACTGAACTGTCTAAAAGGTGAAGAACTGAATCATTTGTAAAGTATTGATTCACAAACCTTTTAAGAATATAGTTAAAGGAATAATGTCTTATTGGAATGCCAAAAAACCACTGCATTTAACAGTGATCCCATATGGAAAAAATCTTACCTGCTCATTTGAAAAGGTGTGTAAGAATTGTTCTGGGAAATACATCATTTTATATAGCAACAATTGACAAATGCTTCAACAACAATGTTACTTGAAACTATTCTGACTTCTCTGGAAAGCTATATTCCTTGAAAGTGTGTTAACATTCCTTTCTAGTCAAGCATGCAAAGCAAAAACACCAGAGTGCTCTGTCAAACTGCAACCCAATCATCACACAAATCTGTCTGATGTCGAAACAGCTAAGAAAAACACTATCAAGAGCTAAACCAATTGCTTTAATTATTGATCTCCAAGCAATTCAGATTTAGCTCTGCCATTAATTTCAATATACTTATATCAAACAACAAAGCAGTTATACCAAAATCAGATTTGGGGTTGAGAAAGGAAGACACAAAATAAAGTGTCACTAATTCTTTACGTCTGTTATTTAGAATAGGAGGTTTTAAAACTCAACCTGTCTTCATTTGTGACAGTTTGTACCAAAGTGTGTCAACATTAGTGCTGTTCAAGCACCTGAAGAAATGGGAATGGCCAAGCTGCTTTGCATTTATTACCACAGTCTGTACAGAAATACGGAGCAATGCTTTAAATCGATGCTTTCTTCCTTCAGAATGCAACAGCCTAAAACAACTAAGCACACAAGAAGCCATAAAGAACACCTTTCTTTAATTTGTCCCCACTGTGAATGGCCTACTCTAGGTATACACTCTTTGTAATTTTAGCGGTGAGAAAACCCTTCGGTGATGCCACCTTTTCACCTGGAGCTGTGGAGACCCAAAGCTGGACAATTCCACCGACTGACAGCTCCCAAGGGCAGCCTCAGCAGAAACATTCCCTCCACATCCTCCTCTGTGAGTTCATGCCTCTCTCACTGTCCATACAGAATTATTCTGCTTTGAGAATATGCCAAACACTACGCCTGCAAGTTCAATACAAACCATCAACGGGGACATGATATTACATGCCATGTGGCTGATAGCAACATTTGTTAAGCACCTCTGCTTTTGCAGTTAGTCTGAACACAGAATCAGAATTATTTTCGCACCTATAAGTTTGAATTCAGAAAGCTTTTCAACAAAATCAGGTTTCGTTTTGATTTTTACTAACCATCAAATGCACAATCCTGAGTAATGACTAAGCTTAATGACTGGGTATGACTAACACTTATAAATAATTAGTGCCTTTTCTCCCCCTCCCCCATGGAGGACAGGGAAAGAAAGAAAATCAAATGATACACTGGTAAAAAGGAAGAAAGAAAGGAACGCAGGGGTTGAAGCTCAGTGCATGAACACACTCGTATCTTCTTCCAATCCACCCTTAATACTACTGCAAACATGACTGCACGTATGTCTGTTAGAAACTAATAACTCCTCATGCTTGTCTTTTAACTTCCACACAGTTTAGTCACTGTCAGCCTCCCTACTACAGATCTCTTCTCCCACACTGATCCCTCCACAAACACTCTTCTGGTCCCCTCCATCGACTCTTTGGCCACAGGTGCTGCAATTCCTCAGTGCTACTCCTTGGACCTGGCACTTCTGACTCACGTGAGCACAACTGGTCCCACTCGCCACACCACCACTCAGGCTGAAAGCACCTGATGTTATTACATTCAGAGAGAGGTTCTATATCTAACCCTCCCTTACAGAAATATTTGATTAATAAACTGAAGGAAGGTGTGCAGACAACTTAGTACAGTCTTGCTGCCACCCAAACCATCTCAGAAAGACTCGAGCATGGCACCACACCTCATTGCTTGGGTTTTGTTTATACTCTGATATCTAGAGCACACATTTTTCAACTGCACTGGTTGTCAGCACAGTCTATCCAGCACGTGCTTCATTCTGCACAAAAGCACTGTGATAGCTTTTAACAGTTCAGCTACTCTCAGAAGCATATATTAATCAAGTTATAATCATAAGTTAGACCATTTTTACAAGAGAGGCTTACTCAATTCAATACAAATCTTAGGACAGTTGTGTCAGTCATGTAAAATAATATTACACACTGCTCTGAGTTTTATGTTATTCATTGTCTAGGTTCTGGTTATGTGTTATGGAAAAATACATTTAGTAATGCATTTTAAGGGAAAAAGCATCAAAATTAAGACTTGCAGCATTCATAAGCTACAATTCAAATTTATAAACAGAGATCTACCATGGCAAAAAGTTACTTATTTTCATCCATATACTTTTCCAAATCCCACAAAAAGAGCTTTGTATCCAAGCTGGACCTTACACTAAATTCTGTACAAATACACAGTGAAAGCACCATCCCTATTTAACCTATTTTATAACACAATCACACATTTTGCTGAGAATCAACCTTCGATGTTCAAAGTGCAACTTTCTGATTACTGGTAATCTAAGTACAGAAACTCATCTTTTTAAAATGTTATTTTGAGTCTGACAACAGTTACAGACCAAAGATCAGCTACATTTGTATAAAGCCTTAAGATAGCTCTACTGAGGTGCTGAGCAGATCTCACTGCAGGTGTATCAACTCCTTATAATTATCACCTCATTCTTAATTACTGATAATCTATACCATTATGCAGTGACAATAATCAATGTTTTGTTCTCATAAAAAATATTCTGTATTTAAAAAAACCCTTACAGGCATAAATAAGACCTCAAGGACAATTATTATATTTTACATTAAATACTATGCTAAAGACACCTGAAGAAAATTACACCAAGACAGGAGGCTTTGTGGTAAAAAACTGGCTCTCAGCTCCTTGAGACACCCGCACCTCCACAAGACAACCAGCATTTCTGGGAGGAATTTCCCACAGATTAGAACTGGGGTAAAAATTTCCAGAGTAAGCTGAGGTAAAACTCACCTAGAAGGTTTAAAACAACCAAAAAGCTCTATTCATGTGTCCATGGCCTCAGTGGAAAAAAAAAAAAGCCTCCTGTAATCTGAAATATGGATGATCATATAATGTTTACACCTGTTTAATTACAGCCTGGTCTGTGTACAGGTTGTATCAGCAATTTTGCTTCTCTTACGAGGAAGCAGATGCAAGAGGGCTGATACAACTGTTTGCACACAGGAATAGACCTGTGGCTGCGCAAAGAAAAAGCCCTTTGTCACCTGCATGCAACTCTCCGCGGAGTCTGGCCTTCCTTCACACAGAGCTTTAGGGTTCACAATACACCTGAAATAACTGTCTGTTAACCACGACTAAAATCTCCTCTCTATGAGTGCCTTCAGTTGTGAGAAACAGTACTTTCAAAATTCTTTTCTTCATGCCACTACCTCATCAAATCTTTTTTTCACAAGAGATAATGTGCCTGACATAAAGCTAAACTTGCTAAGTCTTCCAACTAGCAAAAGTCTTTTTTTTTTTTACATGAAGCAATGACAACAAATTCAAGGAGAAGATTTAGGCAGATAAATAAAACATTCATAAACATTCATAAAGTTTCAACACAATAATCTTAGCAAGAGTAGCTATTTTCAGGTAAAAGCACTGATTTTGAGTATTTCTGACAAAAAAATGCATATAGTAACAAAAAATGTATAATGTGTTAAGTGACTTCTATGTCCAGCTCCTTCTGAGCAGACTCTGTATTTGATCATGCAGTTTTTACATAAAGCAACCTTTCCACACACCAGTACTTTCTCTTTCCTTGAACCCAGATAGTTTAAGTATCAGTCTTTTCCACCATGTTCTAGAACTACTTCATAAATTTTTTCAGAATTTTATTTACATATCATTTCCCGCGACAGGGAAGACAAACAACGGTAAGAGTTCTCGTACACCAAAATACTTCATTTGAAGAGTCTGTGATATAATTTGTGTCTTATCAGTGCACAAAACTGATGCATTTTCACCTCAGTTTGCTAACCTGGCTGCAGCATCCTGTGTTAGTAAGGGATTCAAGTTCTGGACAACATTCAAATTTGTGGTCCTCAAACCAAGAAAGTTTCACAAGCAGCCTGCTAGATTTTCAAGGATGGAAAGCATGTAACTTCTTGCAGAGTGCAAAACAGCTCGGAAGAAATAAATCACTTCTGGTTATTGACCAACAACCTTTATCACAAGCTTAGTGATACCCAAAAACCCCAGAAGATCACAATTTCAGTATTATACAGACATATCCATATATGCACTTCCAAAGGCTGTTGGGAACAGTATTTTTCATAACAGAACTGAACAATATGTAATTGGAGTTAATAGCTTTCATAGCTTAACAGAATCACAATTGTATTCCCATTAGATCCCATCACTTAACGACACAGTCTTATCAGATGTACACCACATCAAGACACTCTTTTCAAGAGAACAAAAAAATCCCACTGCGGAGCTCTCTGAGCCTCAGGTTCCTTGGGGTACAAAGCCAAGCATGCAGGAGTCCTCAGTTATGGAAGTTGCAATACGAACAAACACAACTTTCAGTCTGGTGACATATGGCAGATCTGATGTAGCAGATTCCAAATAAAGCAGAATGTTCCTTTTGCTGATGCATGATTTGAACATAAAATCCACCCCTCACCCAGAAGAGTTCTGCACAAAAGATCCACACTTATCTTCCAGAAAGACAGATACCGCTTTACATGCCAAGTATAGGACTTCCAAGCTCTAATACTGGCAAAATATCGATTCCTGCATGGCCTTGGGCAAGTCAGAACTTCTCTAACTTGCTCCTTCCCCCAGCTCTAAAGCAGAGTTCATACTACTTTATTTACCAACCACACAGGCATGTTGCAAGGATTAAGTTTTGTAAAATGCTTTGAAAGTAAAACATATTGTAAGTACTCTATAGAAGCCCCCATTGTCACGGTGCATTGCAGACATTATTTTTAACAAAATCAAGCCATGCCAACACAGTTAACAGGCATAATATTGGCAGCACATGCAACATACAGGGAAACTATAATGAGGATATGTTTGAACTCGCTTACTAGTCAGTGAGAAATAGAAACAACCACATTCCACTACTCCATAGTATTTCTTCTGTTCCTTTCTGTATTCCTTATATTATGGAATTCTGATGATTTCCTCATCTATCTACATCCTAGTTATTTTGGGCACTTCTGGGGTACATGCTTCAAGTACAAACCAACCCAAAGAATGAAGCACTCAGTATGAAAAAGTAACGCAAACTGTTTAATTTGTTTGATTCTTCTCAGTTGCTACCCTTCTCCATTTTTATACTCTCCTTTGCCCAACCACTTTCCACCCCAACTCCCAACTGTAGGAAACGGTTGCATAAGTTATTTTTCAGTTGTACCCAAAGGTACAACTGCTCAAGTCCCAAAACCATGCTCTAAATTATGTGTTCAGGTAGTTTTCCCATCCTAAAGCCACCATAACCATGGCCTAAGTTCAAATCCTTCTTGGACAGTGAACACAAGCTAAAAAACAATCAGTGTCTACAAAAGCTCCCATTTAACACCAAATGAAGTTTTGAGCCTCTAAGGCCATGAGGAAAACCTTGAGCATGCATATTCATGTAGAACATCTTCCAGGATGTGCAGATGTACAGCACTGATGCTCTTCCAGGTATCCTTTTCTTTGGGAAACCACCAACGATAAGTTTTAACCACTGGTAGAGTTCAGAACTCTGGAACATTCCACTGCTAAAGGGGCCCCAGCAGTTTCTCAGTCTATAAAAGGCCCATCCTGTCCTCCCCACAGAAAAGGCACATGAGATGCCCTCCAGAAAGAAAGCAATGAAGAAACTCATAGTCTCATCCCCTATCATCAGCTACTGGCAGATCCAACTGAGTTTTGAGAAAGTAATAAAGAAGTTTTATTTTTAGATACAAGGCAAAACAATTCTGTTCTACAACAGCTGCAGAACTGCACTACTGCTAGTGGGAAAACCGGTCATGGTTGCAGAAGTTAAAAAAAAACCCATGAAGACAACCCATCCTATCTGCTATCTTCAAACAGGACTACATGTCACCAAATCATAATTAATCAGGAAAATACCGGTCTTTATGATCAAGCCACCAAATTTTCATAACTACTAACAGTCACTTAGAAGGTAAAAGAAAAGAGGGGGACAGAGGGAAGTGAAAGTTTCTGGATTTCAATTTCACCTAGGCTAGTAGAGAAAACTGTCCAGACCTACTTGCTCTATACTACTCTTACTGGATACCTTCAGCACTCACCAATCTGCTCCTTTCTCTAAGCAGGCACCTTAAAAACTTACTATGAGATGTTTGTACATAAAGATAACGCAGAAGAGAGTAACAACACAAACATGCAAGAAGAGGAACCACATCTCTGAACCCCAAGTTGACAGTACTGTTAAGTAAGCATGAACTCACAGATACTGGGTTTGTACTACAGCACTGCTGGACAAGATGGGATTTTCAAAAATTATTCTAAAGTACCAAGTTTTGCAAATTTACAAGATGATTCTACCCTGTGTCAGCAATGACCTCTAAACACTTTACACTCTCACAGTGCAAAACATAAATTTTAGGGCATAATCTCAGTTATACTTTTCTGCACTTTTCTGAGCACCTCTGACAGTGGAACACTGACTCACTGCTTTAACTAACTCACTGATTTTCTACCTCTTACCATATTATTGTACATAATACATTTCTCATTACTAAAGTGCTCAGAAACAACAAGCTTCATTCAATTTATTTCCAGTCAGTTTCAGTAGTGTTGCATCCTTAAGGAGGTATCATATAAACTTGTGTTCCCCCTTACAGAATCACGTCACAATATTTCCATGTCTTTTCTAGGAAGGTATAAATAGCATTATTTTGGGACCTTCATTACCTAAATCCGTCCAACTGGAGCACAAAGTTCCAAACACAGGCTCCTGAAGAAAAGACTAAGCACAACGGTCTTCTCCTCAAAGATATCAGAAGTGGAAAACCATCATTAATACACTCTCAATAGTCCAGTTCCTTGGAGAAGAAATATACCAAAATCCAGTAAGGTCACAACAATTATGGCCCACTGGCTCTTCAAACATTCTAATTTGGTCAGTCAAGGTTTGTTGCACAACTGCCTTGATGAGATACAAAGCATTATTCTAAAAGTAACCTATGTTAAAGACCATTGATGGAATTTATTTTCCACGTGCTCTTCTGAAGAAAACATCTGAAACCTTGAAAGGTTCCTGATTTTCCAGTCACAGCTTAATAACTCCCGCTGACATTTTATATTCTGCTTTCCACACATGTGACACTGTAACTGTATTTTGGAGAGCTAGAAACAGTAATTCTGGATAAGAAAATAACTGTAAAGTGTGCGCTGTCATGGTCAAATTTTCCATCAGAATTTTCTTTCTAAGTGTTTATAATTCTTGGCATAAAAAGCTGTGTGTGCAGTGTATGATTTCAAACTATTTCAAGCACTGTCTTAGAAACTCTTACTAGCACACACTACTAACTTTTAAAAACAAATTTGTGAATGGAAATTCGACACATGCAGTAGGTGCACAGCACACAGGCACAGCAGCTGCAGCTTCACGCTACCAAACTGCCTCCAAAATTCTGGCCTCTAATGCTGTCATTTAAAATACAATTTCAAAAGCACAGCCACCTATTCTCCTTTCACTATGAATGTACCCGCATTTTGCTGAAGATCACCACAGCTGCACGCGGCCAGACTTGCAGAGGTGCTTGGCCCTTGTGCCTGAGAGATGTTTGTAAGAGCCCAGCATCCACCAGTTCTTAAGTGTTTTGAAAGAAATGGTTTATGCAAAGCATTTTCAAAGCTGGCTACTTTTGCAAAGTATAAAAAACAAACTAAAGCAATTTAAAAGAAAAATAATCTGTTCCACTAAAAAAAAAAAAATCCTTTTCAATATTAAGTCTGTCTTATCATGCAAGAACTCAGTTTCCAAATTCTATGTATCCAGTCACATATACTTGCTTATTTTAAGTCATGCTTATTCTTTTGAAGTTATAAATATTTCTTTAAGTGTAGGACAGACAAAAAAAGTGCTTAATAAAAATCCAAGTGCTTAGAACCTGTATTGTTTTACTTTGATCTATCGAGAAATCCAAAGGAACAATTTATGGTCCAATTTTGCTTAAGGACTGGCAAGGCTGCTTCTAAGAGTAACACATTTCAGTGTGCTGTGGCAGTCTGAAATCATCAGCTACCTGAAAAGAAGTCCCACTGGACTCCACAGTAGTACTGTCCCCCATAATCAGGTTTATAATGCAGTATTAACAAAAGATGTAGGTATAAATGGCAATAGACTAAACTGGATCAATCCTTTCATACACTATGGCAATAAATAAAAGAAGGCTTTTCCAACCTATCAATTTACAGGCTTCAAAATCAAGCACTGAGATTTCAAGATCTGAGTTTTACTGCTATTTTTTAAATTAGCAACATGTCATTCAAATTACTCATATATGGAATAATCTTCTACAGAAAAAAAAAAGCAAGAGGAATATTTATACCAGTTAGTACTTGGATACACAGAATGTTTGACAGTCTTCATCAAACTACATGGCATCACAGACCACAGACAGCATATTACACAAAAACAGTGTTTAGTAACACAGTACACAATTCCTGATCTACTTTATGTGACAGGTGCATTGCTCTGAGGTTGGTCAGGAGTTCCAAGAGATGGATTTTACTAAGACCACTCGTACTTTACTACGACCACCTACTAAAACCACCACTGATTTCATTCAGTGTTAGTAGCAAAATTTAATTAGCTGTTCTTTGCATACTGCCCTGAAAACAGTGAGCGGTAAGAATCCAGCTATTGTATGCATTATTAGGAGGACAGGAAGCAATGTGTAAG
The DNA here is from genome assembly GCA_013400235.1 of Oriolus oriolus. Lineage (NCBI taxonomy): Eukaryota > Metazoa > Chordata > Aves > Passeriformes > Corvidae > Oriolus > Oriolus oriolus. The sequence goes on along the minus strand of VXBT01013612.1, from coordinate 1,483,942 downwards.
TTCACACAAGTATTTGCAGCTAAAAATCAAAGTGGATACAAGCAACAAGCCTGATTCAAAATAATAGCCAATATATAACATTAAATCTTCAAATCTAGGATATTTAAGGAGGGACAGAACAATTCTGAGCAAAGAGCAAAGAAATGCTTCTCATTCTGCTTTTCACTCATCCACTGAGTTCAGGACTAGATTCCTTGTCCAGAGATGCTCAGCACTAAGCATGAGACTAGCTACTACAAAAGCTGCAGCCCAAGACACAACAGGGTGAGGTAAGGACATAGGAAGTCTGCCTTTTGTATCAGAATGCCAGTGACTAAAAACATGATCATAAGCTTAAAATCTGTGAGTTTTTAAGTCACACTTTGAAGGTATTTAAAGCAAAAGTAGGTAGTTTTCTTGTGTTGTATCTGCTGCTTCTCTGTTCATGACAGCTCTGTGGTACTGGGGGCACACAGGGACAGGAGGGAACCGAGCAGCACATAAAGGTTACAAACAACTGACAAAACCACCTGAAAAGTCAAAATGTCTTTTGTGCTAATGAAATAACAACATTTCATTGGATAATATTCCATTCTCACACTTTGGCAGCTTGCAGCTTCATCTACACTCACACTGGAACAAATATACCAGGCAGAATTATTTTCAATTACTGCTGAAAAGACTTTCTGGTCACCCAAAATCAGACACTAAGTAGTGGGATGCTACTATGCTACAACTACTCAACACCAGACCATTCTCATTGTTACATGTAATGCCTTTTCCACAGTTCACAATTAAATGGCACGGAATCTTACTTGGATTCCTTCCTCCCTGCAAGAAACACACTTTCAAAATAAAACCCCTCAATCCTCTGACTTACCTGGTGGTAACTGAAAATTCTGAATGTTAGTCGGATTCTGAGGTGGCTGAGGCAAACGAGGTGCTAAAACTGTAGGAGTCAAAGTTGCTCTGATTCCACTCGTAGTTGGTGTTGGAGTCCTTGGCAGACTTTGTGCCACTGTACTGGCAGTGCCTTTAGCCATTCCTGTGGGGGTGCCAGGAGCTGCAGGAGGTATCCCACCAGGATTGGGAGCAACATTGGAGAGCCCAGCTTGCATAGTTTGCCCAATAATCATGTTACCCCCTGTAGTACTGGGCTGGCCACCAGTAGCCAGCGTCTGCTGTTGGGATACTGCCTGGACTATAGTTTTAGGAGACTCAGATTTGATGACCTGTGTGGCAGGAGCTGCTGGTACAGTGGAACCAGACTGGCTGTTCACAAGTGACGTCTGGAGGGAAACTCCAGATCCCACAGTGGCTGTGGCAACAGCAGGAAAACTCCCCACACTGATGGTTGAATTGATCACAGTATTGCTCCCGTTCTGAGTGGCTGCACCAGCTGCAGCCACCGTGGGTCCTGCTGTGTGGATCGGGGGCCTCACGAGCGTTACCGTGGGCGCCCCAGTGCCAACGCTCGGTGGTGGCTGCGAGGAGATCACTGTGGGCGAGGAGGAGGATGCAGAGGACACAGCAGTATTAAGGAAAGAAGTCTGGATGACAGTGTTAGAAGCTGAGGGCAAAACAGCATTAACAGCGTTTCCTTTCCCCACGGATCCAGGTCCATTGTTAACGAGAGGGGCAACAGCAGGTGCAGGAGCGGGGTTGGCAGTCACAGGAGTCCCAGAGAAAGCAGCACTTCCTGTGTGGTGAGAGTTCATCACCACGTTACTCCCATTCAAAGTCTGCACTGTCGTGGTCCCAATCTTGCCATTCCTGGTGGACAAGGCAGTTGCCATGGTGCTGATAACCACCGATTTGCCCTGACTGAGGGTCCCTGGAGCAGCAGTGACTTCAGATCCTCCTGCTGCTGCAGTGGTGGTGCTGGTGCTCGTTGTGGTTGCTCCATCCAGAGCTGAAGTCTGGGACCTGGTGTTATGATTAATAACACCCCCCTGCACTCCTCCTGCCCCTGCAAAACAACAACAAGGTTAAACAGAGCGAATGGGCAAGAAGAGAAGTCCAGCTAAGACAGAATGTTCTCCCTCATCACCAGGTCTTCTCCATCTCCCAAGCTGCCTGCCTGGAGCCAAGAAAACAGGACAGAGCACAAACTGCACATGGCTTTGAAGACGTTATCTTAAAGCCTCTAATTTCCCACCAAAGACTGGCAGATTCAGTATTAATTGCAACACCCCTGCTTTTGACATTACAGTAAGACAAAACAGGGAAAACAGATTTAATATGAACCAAGGGAAGGGGCGAAGAAGATCATCTAAGACCTCTTCCCTGTTCTAGAGCCTGACATCCCATTCAGCAACAGGACTGCAACTGCAAGGGGGGAAAATGGCCATGGAAGATACATTATTAAGACATATTCCCTATACCCAGCACACATTACTCTCTAATCCTGTCATCTCCTACACAGTAAGTCAGTCAGATCAGGAGGCTCAATAACAGCAAAACATGAAAAGTGAAAGGAAAGAAAAACATTGGCCTGGCAAGATAAGAAGTAGTGCAAGGCCTGGAGTTGTTTCTAGAAGACCCCTCTTCTTTATTACAGAATTTGTTCCGATGGATCTGAAGTTGCCACTGCCAGAGAGAGTTAAAAATAAATAAATAAAAAGCAAAGCTGGTTTTCAGAAGGGACAAGGTGATGTAGCTTCTTGTCCTGAATAATCCTCATGCCCCTTGATAAGGCCTGGTGTTAGCACAAGTACAATCACATACAGTCCAGGTCCTGGCCCTAAGGAGACAGAAATGGGAAAAGAATAGTGACAGGCAGACACTGAGATGCACATTATAAGGGTCAAGGAGATCCTCCTAGAAGAGTTTCATCAATCATAACAGAGGGTCTGTAGTATCTTCTTACACTTCAGCAAGATGAAATTAAAAATAAAAAAGGGGGGAGGGGAAGAATTGCAGAGACATTCTGGGGAGACATTTCTTTCAATCCCCCTGAAAAACAGCTTCCCTCCATTCCCACGTAGTGAGCCCTCAGTCCCAGCCTTCACAATGCCCCCCTACAACCCTCACAACACGAAGCAGGGAATATTCCCAGGCAGCTCCGGGGGTGGGCGGGTGGGAGAAGGCGCTGTGCAAGGTGGGGTGTTGTGGCCTGAATTCCCCCCCTTCCCGGGACCCGGCGTTGTGACAACCCCCCCTTGAGGGCACAGAAGGAACGGGAGGTGTTGGATGCCCCCTCCAAGCCCCTGGAACAAGGGAGGGGGTGCGGGGGGAATATCAAGGCAGGCAGATATGGGGGGGAAGCATTTTGAGGGACTTCCTCCCCTTGAAATCCCCCCTCGCTTCCTCCTCTACAGGAAATAGGTGTCATGATTAATAACACCCCCTTCCACTCCAGCAACAGCGAAGGGGGAGGGGAAGGAGCATTCACACAGACAGCTAAGGCGGCATTATCAAGAGGGAATCCCCCCCATAACCTCCACCCCTGGAAAGGGAAGGGGAGCAGTCACAGGCGGCATGAGAGGCACAGCCATGACCAAGGGGGTGGGCTCTGCCTCCTTCAGTCCCCGAAATTAACAGAGCCCTTTTACACTCCAGCAACAAGGGCAGGAAAAGCAGAGGGGACCGGCAGAGTCACGGACGGGCAGTGCCGGCTCCTTCTGCGGGGCGGCTGCCCCCACACATGATCCAACACCCTCGAGTAAGCACAGGCGAGGAGGGAAAATAAAGGGGAGGGAGCAGAGGCGCGGATACACACCGAGGGGGCATGATGAGGGGAGGCTCTCCCCCGTATGATCGATACCACCCTTTGCACTCCCGCTCCTGCCACAACGAGAAGGAGGAGAGAGGGAAAAGGGGGGAAAGCAGTGAGGGAAGGAGGCAGCGGGAGCTGGGGAGTGGGGGGAGGGGAGGGCCCCTCTCCCTCAGAGCCCCCCACCCCTGCCCACGTTACCTGCTTTTGTGATCTCTGGGGCACTCAGTCCCATCTTGTTGCCGCTGCTGCTCTCTGTTTGGGCATTAGCATTGCCTCCTACTACTACTCCTCCAGGGCTGGGGCTAGGGCTGCTGCTGCTACTGCTGCTGCTCACAACATGGTTCCCCAGCAGCCCCCCAGCGGCCCTCAGGGGCTCCTGCGCCTTGTGGTGCTGGTGGTGGTGGCCGGAGGCCGCCAGCTGGGACTCCAGGGAGCCCACCAGGTCGCTCACCACCTTCTCATCCACCTCCGTGTTCAGGAAAACCTCATCCAGCAGATCCGAGCCCGCCGCCATCTTTTTTTCGGAGGGTTCCTGTGAGCGG
>VXBT01013612.1:1466192-1479203 GCA_013400235.1 Oriolus oriolus | reverse complement strand
CGGTCTGACTCAGCACGGCCGGGGCCAGCCCCGGGAAAGCGCGCCCGGCTGCGAGCCCAGCGCCGGGAAGAGAAAACGAAGAGGAGAGAGAGGGGAGGCGGAGGGGGAAAAGAGAGGGAGACGGCAGTTTTGAACGGTCCAGTCGCAGCTGCGAGCCGGAACGGCGGGGCGATCCCCGCCCGTGTGTCAGCCCGCGTTACACCCCCGCCGCCGCTTAACCCTTGGGGGAGAGCCGCGCTCCGCAGCGGCGCTCGGCGGGGCGCGGAGCCCCCGGGGCCCGGGCCCGGCCCGCGGGGCTCGGCCGGGCGCTGGCTGCAGGTGGACATGGTCGCTTACAGGAGGCAGCTGCACTTTGACCTTGTTGTGCAACCATCATAAAGGAAGTAAATAACGCAAAAATACAACCTGCCTTTCAATAAATGCGCTCTTCTGTCAGGCGCTGTTTTCCCAGAAAACTGAATTACGGGAAGAGTATTACAGATGCAATACAGATAATATTGGAACAATATTATCAGATGGTACGATTTATCTTTCACAGAATAGAATCATAGAATCATCAAGGTTGAAGAGACCTTTAAGATCAAGTTCAACTGCACTACCACTGTAACCTCTAAACCACTAAATCACATAAACCAGCGCTAGATCCAGATGCCTCTTAAACACCTCTGGGGTGGTAACCTATTCCCATGCCTGATTTAACTTAACTTGCAAGTTTTAAGGGGTAGGAAGCTTAAAATAGCACCTCTTATATCAGTATTTTAAAATAAGCTTTGCTCTTATGTTTTGGGAATGGGCGACATTAGAGGCTGGAACTCTGTTGTAGTGGGATGGGCTCAGCACCTGCTGGCTGATGATTTTGGGGAATTGACTGGCCTGAAAGCTGCTGTCTGGAGGCTGGTGGAGATCTGGAAGAACAAGAGCCATGAGTTATCTGTGAAAAGGGGATCACTTTAAATACGTCCAAGTTTTCTCTACTTAGGGTTGCCCAGATGTGGGTGTCAACACTTCCCCCATCATATATTTGTGCCGATCACTTAACTTGTAGTCTAACATGAGTTAAATTGATCTACTTGACAGTTGACCCCATGAGTAATGGGGACACTGCTGAAGTACTGTCCATATCTTACCCTGCCCCCAAATATGCAAACATACCTACAAGGGAGAAGCTGTTTGCCTAAAATTCACAGGGAAAACATAAAAACTGATAGGTATTTGCTCTTAACATACAGGCCCCAAATAATAGTGTAAGTACCTTTAAATCAAAAATCCTAGAAATTCAGGTCATGGTGAGGGAAACTCTTCTAGTTTCTATGTCCTCCTCTCACCTGCAGTAGCCTTTGGCTGATAACTAAAAATCACAATGTTAAGCCTTTTCCAGAGCTCTGCTCGCTTACCCCCACGGCATCACTCTCGGGGACTGCCTCCATCCTCTGAGAAGTTTTATATTAATATTTTATTCTTGTACTCAAATGCTTTTCTCAGACATCACTTGAAACTCAAGGGTGAGCAAGAAGCTGCCCTTTTCATCTGCATGAATTTTAACTCCCATTTTATCAATTTCTGACAAATTACAGTGCTGCAAAGTAGCTGGGCTTTTACAGACATCACCGTAGGTCATGCTGCCCATTTCTTACAAGACAGGAATGCTGCTTCGAGCTGGGCAGTCCCAACCTGTTTGCTGCTGCCACATCGAGCACGTTACTAGTTTTAGCTATGGTGAAATTCTATAAGCAACATACCAAAGAACTCTCTGGAATAGAAGCCTGGTCACATTCCCTAGCCAGCGGAAGAGTTAATCAGCTGCTCAAATGATTTATTAAGGGTGAAAAGGCTTGACTTAAGCTAAACCAGCCTAAAGGTGCAGAGTGGCTGAAAGACTTTCTTTGATGGCATCTAGCCAGGGTACAGCCCCGTGCTGGGCCACAGTGCCTGAGGAACAAGGGAGGAAGAAATGGAGGATGTTATCAAGTGGCAGCAGCAGTCAGCATGAAGGGGCAGAGCAGCCTGCATTCTTCCTCTGCTGACATTCTAGGACAGCTTGAATGTAGTTTACAGATGCCTACAAAACTAGAAATAAAAACCTCGAAATCTTCACGTCCTCATTCTAACACTCTCTTTAGTGTACCATATGGCACATCTACCATATTAGGTAAACAACTTTACAAAATTACAAGAGCAACTGAGATTCATTACAACTTGTGCATTATAAGTGTGTAGGATTCATTACTGAATAATTTATCTTTTCATACACTCTGTCTCTTGTTTGACATTGGAAATAAGTTTCTAGACTGAATTCTTCAGGACAGGGAGTCCAGCTCCTCTGTGCTATACTGCTCCATTTTAAATGATACAAAAAGAACAACTTGCATAAGAATTCTAGTAATGGATTACAGGTAATTATTGGTGGTAGTGTAGAAATAGTCAGACTCAATATACAGTGAATGCTGTGGACTTCACCCCATCAGTTACATCAAAAGATCTTGAACATTACAGGCACATATGAGTTCTGTGTGTCAAAGAGCAGAAGCTAGCAGGAGATATCCAGGAAAAGTGGAGAAGTGTCAGTTCCTTTAACCTCCTTCCTTTAGTATATTATTATTTAAAACACTTATTTTCCCCTCTAGATCTACAGTGTAGATCATGACACAGAGACTGTCTCAGGTTAACGTAGTGCCATTCTCCTTCTATTTGTTTTCTAAAAATGAAGTTAGCCTAGAACTTGTTACAGAAACATCTGACAGAGGTAAAGATTAGGGTGGCAAGGGACAGAACAGAGAAGCCTACAGATGGTTTTAGTCTTAACTGACCCATCAGAAGACTAAAGGCCCAACAATAAATAGATGAAAAACTTACCGTTTTGACTGGTGCTTTCTTGGTCTTCTTTCCCACCGCTCTCTCTGTTCCTCACCCAGGATAATTTGAAATCATTTGGAATTTAACCAGTAATACCTTGATTTCAAAAGTTCAGCCAAACAACATGGCAAAATTCACACTTGTGTCAGTCTCCACTGGAAAGTGCAGCAAAACCCAAAAATTTAAGATCATTCATAAAGCTGCACTATCCTTGTAGCCAGTATCCCTCCCTACCTTTCTGTGATTCTTCTGCAAATGAATGTCAGTTTCCACAAGCAAGTGTCCAGCAAAAGCAGCAAGGCTTCATTTGCATCCAGACTACAAACGTCCAACAATCTACAGGAAAAATACTCCTGTTTAAGTATTTTACTTTGAGTTTAGGGGCAAATGCAGATTTACTAAAGACATGCACAAATAAGTAAATAAAGCAACTTTAGTGCCCTTTGTAGTCTACACTCTTGACTGTCTTCTCCCTGGAATCTCAATATACTGTTAAAGTCTTGGTCTTCAACTCATCCCATGTACTTAAGTTGTCCTTAGGTGAATCCCTGAAGAAGTCTAATGCTCCTAATAGGGATTAATATTCATAAGTAAGCATGGTATGCTGCAGGAAAATGTCTTAACCCTTGCACTGTAAAATAAAAAGATGAACAGTAGATTTGGAGAGCAACTGTACAGTCCCTTTTTATTTTATGACAATCATACCTACCTACACCCATATTTCCACTGAAGGACAGCGTCTGTCCTCATGGGTACTGGACTGTTTCTGCCAGCCACAGAAGCACCACCCCTGTGACTGCAGTTCAGTGTTCTGGACAGAAACCTCACATGATGCTGCCAGGGAAGAGAAATGGCAAAAGCACCCACTTAAATATGTGTTTGTATCTGCATAACAGTTACTGGAACTCCAGAAGTAGAGCAGAAAAACAAACAACTCTTCTTTTCATAAAATATATTTGATTGACTAAATACATTATGTGACAACTTAAGGGATATCCTCTTTTTAAAACCAAGGTATTTAACAATACCTAGTTATTAACTGGGAAAGACATAGAAAATATCTGTTAGAGGGACACTATTTATGAGCTTGGTTTTCAAACCAAAAAGTGAGCTGAGCACACAGCTGCCTTGGCAATCTCCTAAGTGTTTATGGGACAGAAGACTGTGCCACTAGAACATGCTACATGCAATTCACACGGGAGTTATTTATGTGTGGCTCTCCTGAGGCATTCCAAAGTCCACGCAACTCAACATCTGGTGCCCAAAAGAAAATGCCCAGAGAATATACTGAGGGATAAAGGATTATTGTTTGAAACCCTTCAAGGCTTTAAAGTATAAAAGAGCTGTGGAAAACTGGTTGTCCTTCCCAACTGCTCTTCATCTAGCTCGTCATGCTTGTTACTGCCAAGAGAGGAAGGATCAATACCCGGACTCATCTGTAAGGGAATTCCTAAGGAACTTTACTTGTAGAGAAAATGCAAGTTTCTAACCATGCACCCCAGATGCTAACAGAGATTTCTAAAGCAAATTTTCTGAAGGGGATTTCTAGCAAATGTCCAGAATTCTGTCTGTGGAAGAGACAAGGAGCCAGCATGTCAACAAAGATTTGTGTTTTATCTGTTCTGAAAAATTTCTTGTGCAAGCCTACATGAGTCATGGGGAAAAGAAAAATATTATTAGTAGATTAGAGGTCCTTCTGGCCACTACAACCAGCTTCAGTAATTTCACATATTTTGAATTTAGCAAATTATTAGAACTGACTGGGCAAAATGAAAATGCTTTCCTCTCTAAGCAAATTAAAGGACTTTTGGAAAATTGAATCACTATTTCCAAGACAGAATATGTCAAGAAAATGTGCCTACTGATGGGTCTCATTACTGGAAATCTAATTTGCACATTTTACAGTCAGGATTTGTTAGAATATGTTTGAAATATTTCTTTTTAGCGAGAGGTGACTTTGGCAGGTTTTGCTTCAATTTTTCTGTGAGTCTTTGTGAGCAAAGTGTGATCCTGCCAGGGATGTTTTATCAACAGTATATCCTCAGACAACCTAAATGATACCATGGATATTCCAGTCATGGATTCCTGCCCTCTCTTGATTCAGAGTTGGACACATTTAACAATTGACCAGTTATGGCAATTGGTGTTATTCTCCTCCTTTATATGCTTCCCTTCACTCACTGGCCTTCAAAAATACATAGATAAATATAAGTGAAAGAACCGAAGATGAATCTTCATCTTGTTTGCTCTTGGTCAGTGCCAGAACAGGTACAGCCAATGCCACATTTCAGTTGTGAAACAGCAGTTGCTGTAGATGAAAATATTTGTCCTATGGAATTTGATATCACAATGCCTAGAGACTGTAACTTGCAGGAGCAGAGCTGGACACACTCTTTATCTAAGTCATTCAGTAGCCCCATGGTTCCTCTCTTTTAAGACAGAAGAGTTATTTCTGAAGAAGATTCTGTGTGTGCCTGAATACACACTTTTTAGCTCAACAATAATATCAAATGACACTAACTGGCCATAAAGTTGGTAAAACTTTCAGCATGTGTTCAATACATAGGGCAAAATCCAGATTCTTTTACATTTGAACTGGAAGAATAATCACATGTGCAGTTCTGAAAGTCATCTTCAGCTGACAAAAACGGCTAAATCATTTTCCTTACTCCATCTCTAGTTCACAGTTGGTCAAATGCTCTTACCAAGCCTTAGGAGACAGCAGAATTCCTGACTAACCTTAGTGAGATTATAAAGAAACAGACACAAAAGCCACTGAACTGGAAAGCCAGTGTAGACAGAAGAGGTATGGAATCATCATCACCTACAGAAAAAAAATGAAAGCAATCTAGTACAGGAGGTTTGTTTTGGTTGTAATGAAATGAGATTTTATCTAAACTTTTTGTGGATTTGGAATGCAAAAAGTATGTAAGGCAGATTTTGCCGAGTTTTTGTTTTGTTTTTTTTAATGACTCCTCTGTAATAACTGATTAAAATAAATCATGCCATAGCTTCCTTATTCAGCTGCCTCAGACTTAATGAAAACACAGCTAGAAAGGCTATTAGACAAGTTTATTTTTTTTTCTGGATTCTCCAGCAGTCTAAATAGTTAGGGATATTATTCCAGACTATAGGTTGCTTTCTTACACTACCTAAAATATATTCTCACTATCAGAGACAGAGTTCTGGAATTGCCCATATTCCTTTAATAAGCTTTTGCCCATTTTGGAAACTGCAAACAAATCAAATAACTAACTCAGTTAAGTATGGGACATGTTCCCACAGTTGCCTGAAGAAACTAGTGCATGTTTTGAAGCAAGTCAGACAAAGATTTTATCTATGAAAAGACAAGATGGGAAAAACTTCCATCCCAAAGGAAATGACACACCCAGATGAAGGGCCAAGGGAGTTATGTTAAGTTGCTCCTTACTGTCGGTTTTGTTGGTATGGGGTGCCTTGCAGTACTCATCCAATACCACAGAAGTACAACAAAATTGCTGTCGCTATTCTTCAGACCAGTTCACGCTCCAAATTAAACTTGCACAAACCTTTTGTCTTCAAAATCTCCTACTAGCAACTGTGTATCCCAAACAGCCTTTGGAAGTTTGGCACAGGTGATGTCATAGGCAGAGTAAATGTTGAGGATGCTGCTGAGTAAAATGCAGAGTCCAAGATGAAGATGTGAGGTGTTCTGGAAAAAAATTAAACATATTAATCAGAATTAAGTGAGAAAATTGAAAAAGCAAATCTCGGATTTTTTAGTTACTTTACAGAAAAAAATGTGGTTTAAAAGTGCACTAAATATCAAACACCTTGTCATACATGAAGTGATAGAAAAATGAGGTATGAAGCACAAATAATGCAAAGGCTTTGGAACAGTAAATGTCAGAATTTTCATGTGTATGTGAAAAGTGTGTACACAAATGCTACAATGGCAAGGAGAAGTATGAGTTAGAAGGAGATTAAATCCCAGTTTATTGTCATACAAAAATAAATTACTTTCTGAAACTGCACTAAAATCCTACTGCTATGAATTACTTTACCATTCTTGGTATCTTTAGCCTAAACCTGAATTAAAACCTATAAACTTTAAACTCCAAAGCCTCTTTAGTCTTATTTTTAAAAGGAAAATAACAAAGAAAAATTAAGAACACTCTAGAAGATAAAACAATGACTAATAATTCATATCCTCAAAGACATTTCTGAAACATGCCTTTTAAAACAAGTCCAGGAACAATTCAAGCCATGAAAACTGCAGCAGATGTTGTGCAGGGAAAGAACACTGCCAAGGCTGGTAAAATGATCCCTTACCTCACTGAACAGAAAGAGGCTGAATCTACAACTCATTTGTAAAACAGGTAAGGAGAGGGAGATTCTTCAGCTGAAGAAGAGTTCACTGTAAAGAATTAATACAAATGAGGTCTCTGAATTAAAACATCTCATAAAGAAATGAGGTCTCTGAACTAAAACATCTCATAAAGAACTCTTTCCTCTATGTTCTCAGCCCAGTGATGGATGTTGTTGCCCTATGGTTTGATTTGCACAGCAAGAGCTGTGCAGCAGGGTCTTGGTTCAACCCCACTGAAGCCTCAGTGCCAAGGAAATGGTGCTCAGTACTGATAGCTGGAATTTGTTCAATAATTCAGAGACAGAGAAAAGTTCAGAGAGGGAAGGAGGAGCCCTTAAAGAAACATTGCTGTTGAGCTTTCTGGAATTTTAGCCAAACCCAGCTGGTGAAGGTAGATTTCTGTCCAGGGAATAGTGACATTTGCTGGTCTGCAAAATCCAGGGGTCTGCAGTATGTTTTGTACTCTCCAAAACATTTGATTTTGTTCAGAAAAGACTGGTCCCAGAGTGATGTATCAGGCTGTACTCCCATCTGCTCCTTGGTCTCTCCACTGAGACACTGTCAAGTAGGTCAGTTGTGACAGTCTGGTTATAACTTGGGCTCTCTTCAGCCCAGAAGTGGATTTAGATCACTGGTTATCACTGCAGCTCTTGAACCTCTCGGAAAGCTGGGCATGAAGCTCAATACACAGGTTCTTACTCTCCCAGTTAACGCATAAATGTAAACCTCTACAAAATCTTTCCCTGCAAACTAATCGTCTGCAGCATTTCATCCCTGTAAGACAATTTTTTGCTTCCTTTCTCCATTTATTACTTCCTTTTTTTTCCACTGCTGTGTGTCTTCAATCCACCTTTTGCTCACTTCATGCCTGGAAGAACATTATGAAATCCCACTTTCATCCCATGCCCTCACATCAGTGCATCTGTGAGGATACACAGAGGTTTGCCATTCACTTCAGTGCAACAATTTCCAAGGAAAAGCAGCCTATGCAGCAAAAAACCCAGTCAGAAATTTCTCCTATGGAACTTAGTATCTTAAGCACTGTTCAGTGCTCCCCAGTCTCCTAGATAGACAACTATATCTCTTTATGCCCTAATTATTTCAAAACTTAGGTCTGAATCCTCTTACTCTTTTCAGTGGGAGATAGATGCCTTTTTTAGAATGTGTCTGACTTAAAAGTCTTTATCCTTCAACTCTTGTCACCAAACTGCAAACTTCAGCTTTGTCAACCTTTTTTGTATCACATACACTATCCATTTAACGGTCTTCATAAAAGGATCTCTTAAAATTATATCCAGCTTCCACTCCTGTGAATAAATCACTATCTCCTTAGCCAAGATAACTTCATCTTGCCATACATGATCCAGAAAGCCTCGGTATAAAAGGTACTTGCACTTCCTTCACTGCTCCATTCCTCAATACTTCAATGATCAAGTGAACTGCAAGAGCAGGCAGGATTTTGGGCTGTGTTCTCAGGCTTATGTCTAGTACCGAGTGTGGGTTTTAGTCTCATTTCCATAAGGTAGATACTGGTGGAGTGGTGTGCATGTGGAAAGGCTGGAATGGCAGTTTGTGTTCCTTCTAATAAAAGATGTTACACATGTCCAAGATTCAGTTTTATAAAAATAAGTAAATGTATGTTCACTCCTTACTCTGTTGCATCAAAAGTGACTTCTAACCTCGATAGATTCAGGCAATCAAACACAACTTTTAAGCAGATTCATGGCATATAAACAGCAAAGACTGGGCATATCAGAACAGCACTGCTGGCTTATCCCAACCATTAAAGTGGATATATTGATATATCTTAAAAAACTGAAGAGTTCAGAAGTCAGACTGGTGGTTTGAATCTCCCACATGGAAGTGCTACACAAACAGAAAAATTCTCCAGCATGTTTTTGTAATTTTACCGATGGATTTTCACAAGTACAAAAAGAAATTATCATCTCACATTATAGCAAAGAACTGCATTTCCCTTTATAAAGTGGTCGATTTTTCTGGGAAAAGAATAACTGACTACAGTATGAAAAGTGGGATTTAATGCATTCATGGAACAAGAAAATAAATGTTCAGGATGTATCATTCTAATATGAGTGTGTTTACAATAAAGCTGGTTAAAGTGTAGATTAAGAGCCTGTTAATTCTAGTAAGCAATACAAAATGCTACTTTTTTAATCTTTATAGGTAATTCCTTATCTCAGATACTGACACCATACATTATAAACACTGTGTATCTGTATGAAATAAGTTTGTTTTCAGCCAAACTCACATGAGCATTTCTTCCTCTTATGTTTGTATTTCATACAGTTGGAGTATTCAAATAAACAGTGCCCAAAGTGTGGTTTCACTTTCATGCTCACAAACTCTGTGGGTCTGGATAAGAAGTTTAATCTCTCTGTCATCTCCTCCTCACTGGTAAAATATATTTTGTCTTGACTGTGCAGTCCCCTTGGATTGCTGAGAAGTGCAATGGAGAAATGCAGATTTATGCCAGTGCCACTGAGTACACAGTCGAGGCACTAATTAAGAGAGCCAAACCCCCATAAGCCTAAAACTATGACATTTTATAAAATATTTCATTTAAAACCAGGAGTTAAACTGACTTTAAACTTGATATATGGGGGTGGAATGAAAGATGTCAAAATTAAAATGCCTGAAGCACAGACTCAAAACTGAGAAAAAGAGAAAGAGAGAAAGAGGGGAGCGGACAGAACAGCATTACAGGTATTACAGTCCCTGTATTTATTTCTGAAATAAAAAAGAAAACAATACTTATTGTTTTGATGGATTTTTTTTTTCAGAAGAGAAACCCCTTTTCCTGAGATGTAAGACAAACTAATGTAAGAAAACGCTATTTCCACCATACATCATTGTATCTCTTTTTCTTAGACTGTGGGAAATTGAGAAACTAATTGTACGAAGCCCACATTATCTAAATACAGGTTACCAAGTCTTCAATTTTTTCTACTTATTAATATTTCCATTTTTCATTATCCTAATTCCATTCTCCATCCCTCTCTCTTCCTTTTATTTTTGTCTCATTCAGTTGAATTTACATGCTTTTTTCTTTATTCTACTTCTTAAGCTTTTCTTTGTGTAGAATAAAAACCCTTACAAGGATGGATCATTTTTTTCCTTCTCATCTTTCATGAATCTTTTCTGTTTCTCCATGCTGTTCTAGTCCCTCCTTCATTCCTGGTCTCATTTCTACTGCCCATTTCCCACACCTCTACAGAACTGTGTTCTGTACTTGGTGACCTTCCCCTCCTTCCCTGCAGCTACCATAATCTTATTTTGAAACTACTGCTCTAACATCTCTTCCTCTAGGGCTCAAACATTTCTCCCTTCCTTTCTATCATTTGTTTTGTTTGCCACACCCAAATTAAAATCTCTGTTCCATTTTCACTTCCTCCATTTTTCCATGATTGTTTCTTTTCTTTCCTCTTTTTTTGCCACCAACTGCAAACGCATCCCACTGTCCCCAGGTACAAGAGGTGATGCTTCAGCAGCCAATGCCTGGCTCTCTTCTTCCAGCAGCTGGAGCTTGTTACAGGTGTCCTGCCAACTGCTGGTCTGTCATTAACTGTGCCAGAACTCACCTAAATCAGTTCAGCTCACGTTTCTGTGGATGTGGCCATCATCCACTACACAAGTTCTCTCTCACCATCACGCACCCCATAAATTCTCATCGTTGCCGTAAGTCACAGGTTTCTCTTTTACCTGCTATGAAATGTGCTTAGAAATGTGGGTGGTGACCCTCCCAAATGCCTCTAGTTGCCTTCAAGCTGCCACAGGTATCTCCTGTGGTCTGGCAACACAGGTTTTAATGTAAATGAATTAGCTGTGCAGTGACATGATCTGAATGTACCCTGCCTCCAATCTCCATAGAGCACAGCTACCTGTAGTCCAAATGGCTGTGGTGTGAATCCCGTGTCTGCTGTGACCACGAGGTGCCTCTCTGACAGGTTTCTTCCTATTGCGGTGATGAACTGCAGTCAGCTTCTTCATATGAAGCCAAATGTTCCCTCCTCATATGAGGGATGCCCGGGATAGCACACTTGTCATGAATTTACACAGTGAAAGATGCTCTTTCCTTCCCCCTTTCAACACTTAGTGGATGAAGAACTGTATTTTTTAGCAGAATAAATAATACTAACAGGCCACTTAAAATGTCAGGTGTCATATTTCTTCTTGCTGATCACTTGTTATCTCTGACTGTTGTCAAACACAAGATATTGAGGAAATTCATTACAATAAGAGTGTCTTCCAGAAGCACGCTGATTTATGGGCATGGTGATTATAACTAAAATTCTGTATGTTTGCATCTCTCTCCTTACCAGTGTATAGGTCATGCTATCTTGGTGTAGTTTTCTTTTTCCATACTGCTTTAATTAGCCTTCCTGCAGGTTCCACATCACTGTATTGGTACATGTGACTGTCTCTTTCTTTCCTGGTATTCANTTTTTGACCAAAAAAAAAAAAAAAAAAAAAAAAAAAAAATGAAGGAATAAAACAATCGTAGTATTACCTTGTGTTGAATAAATAACAAAGTATTGGAACTACAGGTGCTTATGAACTGATGACATTTTGGTTTGCCTAAAGAAAAAAATTATTTGAACTGCAAAACCTGGAGATCCATTTACTATTTCTAAAGAATATTTTAAGAGTGGAAATAAGAAACATCAAGTTAAACATACTGTGGAGTTGGAGGATCTAAATCAAAAGAGGGAGTACCGTTTTTCTACCTTGGTTGCGCTACTGACATAATTTTTTTCAAGATAAATAATTTTTTGTGGCTGCCCCAAACTGAGCAGCCACATTTTTTCTATCTTTTCAATTATTTCTTTCCCTATTTTTTCTCCATTTGAACTTTTCCACATAGCTAAACTAGACACTCCTCATACAGAGGAACTAGAGGAGTTTTTTCATCAGGGAAGTTTCTAACCAGCAATTTGCCCACTAAAGGGCACTGTTTACTGCAGTAAAAAAGGAATCTCTGCTTTCTCTCTGTAAGTTATACTTAAGGGTGAGCTAAAAATCTAAAAGGGTTGACTTTAAGGGCTGACTTTCTTACTCAGAATTACTGCTTTTTCAATTAATATATATTTTCTTTTTACTTTATATTTTTTTAGAAACTCTATGCTAGAACAATTCAACAAGGAAAAGACCGCACACGTGTGCCTGTACGAGTGCAAAGGAAGCATCTGCCCTGTTCAGGCAGGGAGATCTGCTCCCCAGGCTGTATAAACAGCACGAAGAGTAGCACCATAAAAATCATAAGGTCACAGGGCAGGCAGCTTGGGGCATTGGGAGAACAGCTCTCCGAGCCGTGGTGTGCAAGGACGCAGGGCGTCCTGACACGGGGATAAACCTGTGGACTGCATTCTCCCGTGTCGCTGTTGTATCGCTGATGGAAGGCGTGTAACCAAGGGATGGGCGCCTGCAGCTCCAGCGAACCTCCCTGCACTCAGACAATGGCTCCCGCTGTATTGTCCCCGGCTGCTGGGTTTGAATCTTATTCATTTGCGTTACACAAATTAGTGAGATCTGCGCACTCTGACCCGCTGCCCCAAACGCAACTGCCCTGCCTGATCCCCGTCCACCCTCTCGCTGGTGAGTGATTTCACCTCCTGTGGCCGTGTCTGCCAGATGCTGCCGCTTGTCTCTCATTGACCCGCAGATGGCTGGGGAGCCGGGGAGCTCCCGGGAGACGCCGCACGGAGCGGTCCCATTCCCCAGCTGCGGCCTGGCACGGGGCGACTGCGCCGGGGTGACCCGCGCCGGGCCAGCCGAACAAAGGGAACCCGGCA
>VXBT01013612.1:1446301-1465666 GCA_013400235.1 Oriolus oriolus | reverse complement strand
CCCTCCCCCGGCTCCGCCGCCGCCATGAGCTCGGGGACCCCCTACATCGGCAGCAAGATCAGCCTGATCTCCAAGGCGCAGATCCGCTATGAGGGCATCCTCTACACCATCGACACCGAGAACTCCACCGTGGCGCTGGCCAAGGGTGAGGCGGGGCCCTGTGGGGGGCGCGGGCGGGCCTAGGCCGGCGCTGGCTGAGGGGACGCGGCGGGGGCCGCCGTGCCGCGAACAATGAGCGCGCCCGGGGCCCGCCCGCCCCGCGGGGCTGGAGCCCCGGGTCCGGAGCGCTGCTGCTCTCCGTGAGTCAGCATTGACAGGGGCCGCGCCGGAGGGGCGGGCAGGGCCCGGGATGCTGAGCAGCCCTCGGCTCTCCCAGGGAGTTCCTGGGGAGAAGCGCTGCCGGCAGCGCTGGCTCCTCTTGCCATTGTCAGAAGCGGGGAGGTGACGCTCGGCATCGCTGTGCGTGGTTCGGTTCCCCTCGCCCGGCTGTGCACGGCTGTGTGTCGGTGTTCGGCTCGAGCAGGGCCCCAGGCCGGCGCTGAGGAAAACAGTGCTGTTGCTGTGTCTTTGTTCCTTCCGTGATCGATAACTGGACTCTGCTCAGGTGAGGAAGGTGGGAGCTGCTGCACAGAGCGCTGGTGGGGCGCCTGCACGTGGGTCTGGCTCGCCGACCTTGCTGGGTCCTCAGCGAGGCTTTGCATTTTGTTTCCCTGATCAGAAATACTGATCATTATCTTTGAAACAGTGTCATTTGGGTTCAGTTGTCACCTGTACTGGGAGCTCCTGTATTTCATCTCAGTAAAACCTGTCTTGTCTTGTTTAGTCCCTCAAACATGATCTGATTTCTGTACTGCTTTTCAAGTCCAGCTTGGCTACTTCAGCTAATGTTCATCGGCTTTTACTTTCCCTGAGTTTTGTCCTTCCTTGTTCTGGGAAGTTCACACGTTCTTCATTGCCTGCAGCCAGCTATCGGGGTTGTTCACAAAACAAACACCTTTTGTTTTGAAAGGCTGTTTGCTGGCAGGAGGCACTGACTTGCCAGATTCACAACTACCCTCAAGGCAGCCTGTGCCAGTGTTGACCGAGTAGAATGATGTTTATATGATGCTGGACATTATTTGACACTCATTAGAGTGTTTTCTGAAGCTAAAAACACGAGTTATCTCAAAATCACTTTTTCTCTAGGAATGGAGCTGTTTATTTAAATGTACAAATGAGGCTGTTTGTGTTAGTGCTTGGCTCAAAGTACTTGAGAGGTTGCTGGACGGATGCAGTTCCTTTCCTGTAGGTGCAGGAAAGTCTTCACCTTGACCCAGCAGCAAGCAGGAATGGTTCCTTGCATAGTTCTGCCTTACACATAGTACTTGCTGCTTCAAAGCTGAAGCAGTGTGTTTCAAAGGCACATGTGATTAAAGTGCTTTATGATGTAAGTACATGCTCTGGATAAGATTTCTGGCAATTCTTGTATTTATTGGTCTCTCTGTGTTCAGTTTTGATGAACTGGAATGGCTAAGAAGTAGTTGTTACAGTAGATGGAGAATACATTTTTCCCTACCTAAAGATCTGCTCCATAAACTTTAAAGTACAAACCCCGCTTTTTATTGTAGCTTGGAAGGGTTTTTCAAATTTAGAGACTTTATAGCAAAATTAGTGTCAGACTTACAAATGTAGCAACAATGTTGAAGTTAGTCACAGCAGTATCAAGCCCGTTTGTGGTGTCAGTGGTTTAAAACGCTTGACCTCTGAGGCATTAGAAAGGCCATGAATTGCTGACATGCTGTTGAAGTTGTCCAGACTGCAGGTAAATTGTTGTTAAACCCTGGATGCCACTCTTTAAACACTTCCATGTGCAATGCAAGTGCTATTCTCTTTACTTCTATAATTCATAAAGAAAAATTTAAGTTGACAGAGACCTTGGGAAGAAATCTGGCTCTCACTCGAAGCCAGGCTGACTTATACTGATTTATGTTTGTAAAACCTGAATACTTGCACAATGTCTTAAATGCTGGAGATTCCACAGGCTTAATTAATCACTAAAAGAAAGTTGTCTGTCTTGTCTAAACTTAAATTGCAAACAAAGGAAGTGTAAGCCCACTACTGTCCTGTCAGCAGTGAAGGCCAGAAACTTACTCCCCCTTCTGTAGAAGTCTGAAGAAATTAGTGTTTTTCAACAAGAAATATCCATGTAATCTCTGCTTTTCAGTCACTCTTGCTGTGCTTCCTGCCCATGCAGAGCTTAAGCTCAACAGCCCTACACGAATTGGAACTGTGTTTAACTCCATGGGAGACAGCCCTTCCCACCTCCACAGGAACTTAAAGGTGCACTTTGTGCTGTGCCAGAAACAGTTAAACACCTCAGGTGCAGGGACAGGCAAGCTTAACTCCTACAGCCCTGTTTTGTCTACAACAAGGACATGCTTTGCCACTGTTTGTTTTGTTTTGGGACCAGCCAACTGAGAGGCTGCCTGGGCAGCTTTGGGCTTTGCAGGTCATGTATTTGTCCATGTGGAAGTTGATGGGCTGTTCATGGTGCTTTCCGAGTTAGCTGTGGGATCCTGCAGTAGTCCCTGGATACCTTTAGTAAATCTTGCCGTGAGCTGCAATAATCTCATTTTGCGCAGAGAGATCAGTGGTGCAGTTCATGTCCAAAAGGCCACAAGCATTGCTTTCAGTTTATAATCTGCTTCTGGTTGACTGGGTTACAGCTGTAATATGATCAAACAGCAGCTGGAGATCTAAAATAACTTGGAGAGGTTATTTACCCTAGGAACTAATGGAAGATGGCCATTGAAAGGAAGTGACTGACAGCTTGTCCTTGTACCAGTGAAGATCCCCTTCCCGTTAGGTGCAAGCTGAGGTGCTGAGCAGTGTGATAGGGACACTCTGGCATTCACCTGCTCCTTGGGAGCTCACCTGTGTGTTAACAGGGGTGAAGACCATTTGCAGCACTAAGTGCTGCCTGGTAAGGTGAACCACCTGCATACCACTGTTCATCCTGGGACAGGACTCTGGAGTATCCCTGGCTACAGCTGCCAACACTCCTTGTAAGTTAGAAGCAGCATGATGTGCCAGGGATGCTCAGTGGTGAGGTTCAGTGCATCCACTTTTGGTGCTCTTTTTCCTGGGAAGCTGTGGTGCCCCCATCATCTGTGTGACAGGAAGAGTGGTGTGTTCTGGTGGAGGTGTTTCAGTACTTCCATGATAACCTGTTAGAAGCAATTGAGGGAACTCCAATACAGAATTTTTCCATTGGCAGAAAATGTGCATCAAGCCACTATGTGCTCGTGCTCATCTGAACTGGGAGTGCCTCTCAAAGACAGAAAGCAGCCAGACCAGTGAGCTTGGGGCTTCTGTAACTTGTGGCTGAAATTTCAAGCTTTCACCTGTCAGTGTCTGATGTAACTGTGCTATCTGTTTTCTTGTGCCAACAATCCAGTCTGACCTCTTCTTCCTTAATGGCTCAAATTAATTTATGCTTCTACCTGATAGCTGCCACAGTCAGCTGAAGTATTTTTTGTTCCCACTGTAATATGTGACATTGCTGGTTAGTGCCTGTTCAAGTGTTCTGGTAGCTGGCACTCAGTAAAGCCTCCCTAAGCACTGAGATCTTAGATTTGTCACTAATGGCTTGCTTTGTAGTCACATTAATCATAAAACCAGTGATGCTGGAGTAGAGAGGGAATTTTAATAGGAAGTTTTTATCATTGATAAAACTACTTCTATCTGCATAATAAATGTATGAAACCAAAGGTGCAGATCTGAGCTCTAAAGCCTTCTAAGATTTCTCTCTGCTGCTTCAGGGGCCTCTCCTGTGGTCTGGTGCAGTTGTCTGGGGCTGAATGCCTGCATGAGACAGCTGCTGGGGAGGGAAGGAGAGTACAGCACTGTGGGGAAGTCCTTGGGTTTGGAGTAGGATTCTTCACTCCAGCTGGTCTATGGTCTTTACCTTCACAGCTTGATGTAAACAAAACTGTTTATCCAGGCTGCTGAAAAAGTTGGCATTTGAGGGAACAGATGTGTGTGAGAAGGAGATTGAGGGTTCTGGAAGTAGCCGTTGTTGTTGTTGTTACAAATGGCAAGTGTTGAAGGAGTACTTTTTAATGCATAAATCTGCACTTGCACAATGCTGCAATGGCAATACTGCACTAATGTCACCGTTTCCATGCTCCAGTGCGATCCTTCGGGACTGAGGACCGGCCCACAGACAGACCGGCTCCTCCCAGAGAAGAAATCTACGAGTACATTATTTTTCGAGGAAGTGACATCAAAGACATCACTGTCTGTGAACCTCCAAAAGCTCAGCATACTCTGCCACAAGATCCTGCCATCGTCCAAGTAAGTTAGCCTGAAGTGTTGATAAAAAGCTGAGATAAAACACTGGTGTTGAAGAACTGCATTTTGATAAAAAACTTATAAAAATGAAGGCAAGTCAGTGTCTCCAGGAATCTTCAGATTATTTGAAGCATCCTGAATTTTGTTGTAATGTTTAAAGTAGAAGCAGCATTAAAGACTTCAGCCAACAAAAGCCAGAGCTAGCTGAGAATGCAGGAAAATCATAAAGAGGTAAACTAACCCCTCTCAGAATTTACTTAAGCTTTAGTAATGCTGTACATGAAGTAAAGAATCACTGCCAAAGCAAGTTGACTTCTGGACGCTGTAAATGGAAATGTACTTTGTCTTGTTACAGTCTTCACTGGGCTCTGCCTCCACATCATCCTTTCAGCCACATGTGCCTTACAGCCCGTTTAGAGGTATGCCACCTTACAGCCAGCTTGCTGCCAGCTCTTTGCTTAGCCAGCAGTATGCAGCTTCCTTAGGTTTAGGTAAGTACAAACTTTACTTGCTAGAATAAAGGTATGGTCTTGTATGCAGCTGCTGTGAAACCAAATAACAGTAACTAACACCAAACTCCTTGCCAAGTGTCAGGCTGCAAGGAGCAGTGAATAAGTAGCTAACAACTTTGTGCAGTGATTTTACTACAAGGAGGCCTGTGTTTCGCTTGCACGTGCACACACACATGCACACGAAAGAAACAAACTAAATAGCTGAAGTTTCTTTCTGAAATTAATGGGAATACCTGACAGTTGAGGCCAGTTCATTTCTAACCTAACACACCTTACATCACATGTAAAACAGAACTTGTATTCCCAGAGAGGAGTGCAAATGATTTGCTCTAATGCTGTTCTAGAGAATCTTGTATCTCTTTCCAAGTCCTTCAGATGTTTCACTACCTTGTATCTTATCCATGTATCTCTGCTCTCTCTTCTTCCCTCTATCTCTTTAGAGAAATTGGTAAGCCCTCCAGCATCAGCAGCTGCTTCCAGCCCTAGTTCTTCTCCGTCTCCACAACCTGTTTCAGAGCCTGACATGTCTTCAGAGCCCCATCAGCTCTCTTCCAAGGGTAACAGCAGTTTGAGGACTCCAAATATTTGGAAGAACTGCATGGCACTTGCAAACACTCTGTTCTTGTTAACCCCTCCTAGAATAATAGTGCTCATATGGGTAATGCCAGTAGAACTAGTTTGTTCTCAGCTGTTTTTTTGCCTTTCATTACATGAAGTATGGTTCCTCCTGTCCTAGAAGTATCAATTAGAGAGACAGGAGAAAAGAAAAGTCCAGGACAGTGGATCTTCTTGTGTAAGTATCAGGAGAAGGATGAAGTTTAGAGATGCTAATGCGCTGCATCGTGTCCAGGAACATGTGTCACCGTAGGGTTTGGGTGAGGAATTAGTCATCCTTTCTTGGAAAGAGAAGCACACTGCTTAAATTGTGGGTGGCCTTGTAGGCTGATCAAAAATTTGGGAGTATTTTCTGTAATTGAGGAAACATCAGGGTAGATTTTATGCATGATGGGGCATTGTACCTTGTTCAGACTCCCAGTTAGTAAAGCATGACTAACAGTAAGCAGTTCCTGAGTCCTGGGTAGCAGAAATAACACAGTTCTGGGTGCTTGCTTCTATGTGTAAAACCTTTAAAGGAGGTTGAGATACCAGGCTGACCATCCTCAGAGCAGGGAGACCAGTTGCAGCCTGCATTTAAACATGATAATTAGTTTCATGTGTTTTTAGCTTAAGCATGTATGCTTGTGCTGGCATGAAGCTTTTTACTTACTCTCTGCTTTTGGCCATCTATCTGTACATAGTTTCTCAGTATTCTGGCTAAACTTTGAAACTTTCTTGTGTTAAACTTGCACATCAGCTTTGTCCTACTCAATAATCCTTAGGATATGTCTGTCTTCCTTGCAAGTTTTCCAGGTGTACATTAACTGGGAACCTGCATGATGTAACCTACTGGGTATATCTCATGTGGACTTGGGTGACCCAGAAGTGTCAGTGGCTTGGTTTGTGTGAACTCTTCAGCTTTTCACTTTTCTTGCTCTTTTAATATATTCAGTTAAAGTTCGCTTCCAAGCAGTTCTTATGCGTAACTACATAAACCTGTAGTACTCCAAACCTTCTAATTAAACCTAGAATGCAGTGTTTCTTCTGAGTACTGAAGACTGTCACTTTTTAATATAATTGGTGTAAGGTATACCAAACCATGAAAAGTATTTACATGTTTTGTAGTGTGAATAAATAAGCCTGGATGGAAGAGCAACAGAAGTCTTGGTAACACTTTGGCCTTGACCAAGAAGGAATTTAAAAGGGTAACTTTGAGATCCTGGTCTGGTTTCAGGTTTTCTTTGTCTGAAAGCTCTAACAATTAGCAATGAAGTTGAAGGACTTCTAAAAGCTGCTTACAAAAGGGGATATAGCTGAGGTGCTTAAGCTTTTGCTGCAAAACCTTTTTGACAAAGTGGGGAAACTTTCTTGAGCAGTTTCAAAATGGTGAACTTTTGTTTCAGATTTATAGTTATCATGTAAAGTAAAATCCTGCATAACGTAGAAATTAGATTTTGGTATAAACTGTCTGAGAGACTGACGTGGCTTTGTTGTTTAATGTTTGTCTAACTTGATTTGAGAAACAAATGGGTATATTTCCTGATACTGAGGCTCTGGATGTGAGAGCCATGACTCGTATGGCAGTGGTGCCTTACCTGGTGCCACTTAAACTTAGCCTGTAATGATGCACACTCAAGGCTTTGAGTCATTCTTGACCAAATGGTTTCTCCCTAGAAGTGGGCAGGGTTTGAGTGGTGTTGGCGCATTTTCCGAGAGGCACTTAGTCATTGGGATTTTTTCCAGGTGCTGGCTTTCCTTCTGTTCACCCAGTCCGCAAAAGCCCCATGGTAGAGCAGGCTGTCCAGACTGGCCCAGTTGACAGCATGAATTCCCAAAAGCTGCCCCCAGTGAAGGTGACTCCGGGGATTCCGCGCAGCACCCGGCAGGTCCCGCAGGCCAACAGCAAGGCGAGCGGTACGTACGCACCACTTCAGCCCTGAGCGCTGGGCTGAGCACCCTTCCAAGGTGCACTGCAAGACTGAGCTGGTTGGGGATTGTTCTTGTGCTCCTTTAAAGTTTATCCTTCTTGTTCAGTAGATACAGTTCAGGCAGCACCTGCGCAAACCCAAGGACAGGTGAATGATGAAAACAGAAGACCTCAAAGGAGAAGATCGGGTAGGTTAAGCTGACGCTAAACAGTCGCATCAGCCTGTGAAGGCAAGTGGTGTTAACTTCAGTGAAGGATTATCTGACAGAAGATTGAGAGAAAGCTTTGGGCATCCAGAGATGCTTCCCTAACAAAACAGTTTCTGGAGTCGCAGAAGTTCAGAACATTCCAGGGACAGAGTTCTAGCGCCTTTTCTAGAAACTTGAAGGTATGTCATAAAAATCAATGCTGTGACTTGGCAGCAGCAACTGGATTTCTCTGAAACCTCAAGTACTTTTACTGGGAGAGGCAGCCTGTTTAAGACTTTCCAGGGCTTTTATAACAGAGAGGAACTATGGAACACTCACGTCTACAGAGCAGAATTCTTATTTCAAGGTGGCAGTATAAGCATAGGTCAGAAGAAGGTGAAATTCAAAGAGGTTTCTGCCCAAGTAAAATGAGAAAAGACAGGAAACAGCACTTCAGACGCTCAGGTCTTCAAATTACTTAGTGTGTAGAAGGGGTTATAGCTTTTCCAAGAAGGAGTGGATAGCATCTCAGTTGGAAACCAGAAACTAGACAAAGTACAAGCTCCCTTTGTGGGTAGATGAGTCTTTTGTCGATTTTCTGAGATCTCCTCTTTGCCATCACGATGGGTTTTAGGCTAATTACAGTGCTGTGTTTGCAGGTGAAGAGCAGACAGGGAAGATAGTTTTCCCCACCTCCCTCAGCTTTTCTTGCTGTAGTGCTTGTTCTGACTTCCTCTCTGCACACTGGAAGGAAAGTTGGGTGCACTCTGTTAGTGGTTAAGACTGACGTCCAGGAATGCTGCTCAGAAAGTTAAAGTGTTGCTGTAATGTGTCTTCTACAGCCAAAATCAGAAGTTGCTTTCAAAGAGGTGTGGCCTAACCACAGGACTGGAAGCCAGAAACTCCTGAGTTCTATCCCTGGTTTCCTCTGGTCTTGAGCGAGTCATGTAACCTCCCTGTGCGTTACCAAGTGTTTAAACTCTCCTGCTTTCAGGAAACAGGAGAACCAGAAACCGTTCTAGAGGACAAAACAGACCAACTACTGTGAAGGAAAATACAATAAAGTTTGAAGGTGACTTTGACTTTGAAAGTGCAAATGCACAATTCAACAGAGAAGAACTTGATAAAGAATTCAAGAAGAAACTAAACTTTAAAGGTTTGTGCCTTCATTAAATATGAATTGCTGAGCTAGTAGTAAACACTGCGTAGACAAACTCGTTCTGAGAAACTGCATGATTTCATCTCAAATCTTGTTTGAGGGAGCAAGAGAACAGATGGCTCTGCAGTGTGTGCCTCAAGGAAGTGTAATACATTTCATTATCTTCAGATGACAAAGCAGAGACGGGGGAAGAAAAAGGGGACCCCGGAGTGGCAACCCAAAACAATGATGGTAATGCAGAGGAGGACCTGCTGGGGCCCAACTGCTATTATGATAAATCCAAGTCTTTCTTTGACAACATTTCTTCAGAACTGAAATCTAGGTGAGTGTTTTCTAAAAGCTTGGTTTTTAAATGAAATTTTAGGCATAAAATTTCAGACTTAATCTATATGACATGGTTTAAATATTTAAAAATTTTAGAATAGACTTTAGACAGGGAGTATTGCCATGCATTTGGTGGCTCACAAGTGATGTGAACCAAGCTTTGTGCAGTGGGATCAAACAAAAAGCATTTCAGCTGATATGATACGCTTGCCTAAACTGTGATAGAGGAGTTTCCATTTCTGTTTCCCAGTACTGACTTTGAACCCATTGATTTTAAACAAATTCCTTATCTGCTTGTGGGACAGCAGGCATCAGGGTCACACTGTGCTGAAGGTGCAGCTGGCAGACAGGAGCCAAGCCTGGAGTTGGGGCAGAGAGAGGTCAGCTCTGGCTGTGGAAATGCATTAGGTTAAGTGTTGGGAATATGAAGGGAAAGCTTCAGCTTTCACTGCTAACACTGATGTTATCAAGTGCCTGGAGAAGTGAGACAGTGTCAGCACGAGGGATTCCCGTGGCTCTGTGGCTGCAGAAGGGTTGGGTTAGAGCACATACACTGCAGCTGGTTCTTGTTGCAGTGCAGCTCAACAAAATCAGGGGTTTGAGGCTTCCTCTCTAAGTGAGCTGGTGGCTCTTTAGTGTTTGTGTTCAACCTGACCTCAGCCTTGTTCAGTTCCAGGCGCACCACGTGGGCTGAGGAAAGGAAGCTCAATACAGAGACATTTGGAGTGTCTGGACGGTTCCTTCGTGGCCGCAGCTTTCGAGGTGGATTTCGAGGTGGAAGGGGGAGTGGAGCAGCGAGGAGAAACCAAACCACTCACAGAGCTGGTACTGGCAGAGTGTAACTTCAGAGGCAAGTGCTCTAGCAAGAGTAAATATTCTCTCTGAGCCAGGTTTGTCTTACTCCTTGTCTGAACTGTCTGTGCAGCCTGTTTTGCTCTCCAGTCTCATGGATTATCAAGAATTGTTCTGTATTTGATCTGATTGATATTTCCAAGGGGTAGAAGGAGATAGGAGTGGTTTAATATGGTTTTTAACATGCTGATTGTTCTGTTGATTTCTTGGGCTCACCTGTCTGAGAAAAGGCTCAGCTTAGGCAAGCAGCTCTTGGTTTCTAGCTAAGCATTGCAACTGATACAGGGGTGTGAGCTTTGCTATTTTTCTTCTTCTTGGGAGAAGAGCCCCATAATATCAAATCTAATTCTACCTTTTTTCTGAATAGGTTCAAACATCTCCTGAGAGGATGAAACTGTATATAGAAAGAAAATGACCAACTGCTGCACTAACGTGGGAAAATGGTTCATATTGTTTACTGTCTCAGCTCAAGTGACAGAATTTCATGTACTACTGCTTATATTTTGGACTTACTTTGGACCAGCCACTGTCTGCTGGAATATTTTTTGGAAGAGGGAATGTGTTCAGGGGTACCTTCTTCAGGGTGTCTTTTTTTTGTGTGTTTTTCAAGTGCAGACTAACTTACACGGTTCTTCTTTCTGGGTCTCTCAAGGCTGCTATAGTCTAAGCTCAAAGTCAGACTCCTTTTCTGAACCCTGGAGAAGAGAAATCATGCTGTTTTAACATGGAACCAAAGCTCACTTGAAATAAACCAGCTATAATTTGTTTGTTCTGGGTAACCAAATGGATCCTTTGGTGCTGCTGGTCTCATGGATCTCGGCAGCAGGTGTGAAGTAGCACTTGGTATCTGGAGAAATGGATTCCTGGTGCTGAGGAGTTGTGTATATTGTCACTTGGGAATACTGGAGTGTTGATCATGTAGTAGTGTTTCTGACTGTACAGCTGTTTGTGGGCTGGTGCTGGGCTGGAGGTGCCACAGGACTGTGGCTCTGCCTTGAGCTGAAGGGTGCTGGGAGTGCCTTGGGCTTGGGGCTCCGGGCTGGAGCATGGGGACACTGTGTGGGATGGGATCAGTGAACGTCCTCACTCAGGTGCAGAGTTTTGGGCAGTAGTGACTGTCTGGGAAGGGGACCTGAAACTCTGACTCATTTGCCTCAGTTTGTACCTTGCTGGAGGCGGCACCAAACGCAAACAGTTCTCTGTACTCTAGTAGACTGTGATGGAACTCTTTGGAATGTTTTCATTCAACTAGGGATGGGAGACCATATAATGAAGCTTAACAGATGGGCATGTTTAATTTCTTTCCTCTATACCCCCATACTGTAAATAGTTTAGTTGTTTTTCTTTTGTTTTTAAAAATCTGTATGTGGGGAGAGGGCTGGGAGGGAGGGGTTACCTTTGTTTGCATGAAATAAGTGGGTTAAATTGCTATAGGCATGTGTCCTGTTTTTGGTTGGTAGGGAATTTTGTTGAAAAAGCACCTTGATGACTGAACCCCTTACATAGCTCAAGTTTTTTTTAGTTATGCATTGACCTAGGTTACTGTAAAAGCTTGGATTTATTTTTGTAGGACTTTATTGCTGAGAATTAGAACATAGCAGTGGGGCTGCTCTTTGGAGTAATGTAAATTGTAATTATAATAAACATGTAAATGTTGAGTGTTTCCCTCCACCTCTGTTCTGTATGTAGCTCCATAACCTCTCTCCCTACAACTCCTCTGGTGCCTGTCCTTGCAGAGCTCCCATCCAACCTGGGGAAAACGTGGCTGCAGAGCTCTGGCAAACTTGGAAGTGTTACACAGTATTGGAAAAGGGCTGAAGCACCCAAATCCAGGCACTGCACATTGTGCTGTTGCCCTGGTTCCCACGCTGGGATGCAGCCTAATGAGGGTTATGTTACCCCAGCCTCGCAGAGGGACTCCCTGGGCTGATGGGGCTCCCCAGGAGCCTGTCAGGCGCCAGTGCTGCTGCTGCAGGATCTTGCTCACACCTGTGAGCTGGGGTGTGTTGAAAGGGCTTGCTCAGAGCTGCTCTGCCTCTTAATTTCTCTGCTGGCAAAGCAGCCACTGTAGCTCTACGAGTGGAGATGGAATTGCACTGCCCTGGCAGAGGATGGGTGAGAAATCCTCACTGCTCCTGTGCAATCACCATTACTCAGGTGTAACTGTGCCTTTTTAGCTGAGCAGCAATTCCCTTGTTTCCACAGTAAAGCTTCAGATCCCAGGCATATAAGCACATCCTTGTTCCTTGATACTACTGAAGTCTGTGTCCCAGCTTCTGAGCCGAGTGCTGAGCCTGGCTCCTGATGTCTGGGAGCAGAGGGGACTGGTGGCTGTGGCTCAGCCCCAGGGCTTGTTACCTGTGAGCCCTTCTTCCCCAGGAGCACTGGGGGCTGGGCTGCAGCCCTGTCAGCTTCCCCATGAAAAACTCCCAGTGTGTGGGAACAGTTGTAGTGACTTGAGCAGGGAACCAAGTGCAGCTTTTTTTGTCTTCAGCATTCCAGACCAAGAGGTGATAAAATAAACAACCCTGTATTCCAGGATCACACTTCCTCTGGCTGATGTGGTCTAATGTGTCCCTGAGCAGCAGCAGCATTGCTGCTTCCCTGTCCTTGACTCCCATGGCATCCTCAGCCCACACTTTGCTGGGCAGCATTTCCCTGTAAACAGCTCTGGGCTGTGTGAGAGCCCAGGACTGTGTGAGTGGACACAAATGCGGGAACTTTTACAATGAAGGGGCACCTATTGCTCCAGCTACTGGGACTTGTGAATATGAGCTTAGGTGCAGAGGCCTGAGGCTCCTCTGAAATGAGGAAACAGCTAAACGCAGCTCCTGGGGTAAGGGGTAGAGAGGAAGTGTGTGAGGCCAAATACAAAAGGAGAAACTGGAGAAGAGCTTCAACTCTGTTGTATGTAGTATTTGCTACAGTTATTGTTTAGCTCCTAGTGTATAAATCCCCCCCTGCACCTTCACAACAGCAGTGCTTTACTCTGAACCAGACTTGGAAGCACCAGGTCATGCACCTCTGCCCTGAGCCATGTGCCTGCAGCAGCAAGTTGTCATGCTGACCCTGAAAACACGACCCCATCTCTGTCCTGTCCTTCAGCAGTAAAACACACACCTGCTGTCACAGGCTGCTGCAAGGCCTGTGTCTCGACCCAGCCCTTTCACCTTGAAAGAGGCCTGTTAAGGAATAAAAACTCCAACTCCATACTAGTTATGTTGAAGCCATAACACAACCCCCAAAACAGCTGCTTAAGGTAAAAAAAAGGGACATGCTGAGAACTGAGGCAGCGCACAAAAGAACCATTAAACAAAGTGAAGTGTCCAGGGAAAAAAATGCAAGCACAGTCTCTGTCCTTTAATGGGTCACTGCTGCTGTTTTGTAGCCAACCAGCTCATCCTGGGTAATTAAAATCCAAGGAACAGACAGGGTTTTTTTAAATAACAGCTTTAAAAAAAAAATCAGTAGGTTTATTGTAGGTCTCAAGAGAGCACAGTATGAGTAACTGGAATGCCTACATATCTATACAGAATAACCCATCACTTGAATTAAAAAGAAGCAGCTAAGCAGGTTCATTTCATTCATCATGATGTTTTCTTCTGTTTTTTCTTTTCATTTTCTTCCTTTTCCTTTTCAATTTCAGCCACATACTTCTCAATTTCTTCAGGGTTTAAGATCTAAAACAGAAACATGGGTGACCCTCAGGATACTAATGAACTTACATTTACAGAAGTGATTCTAGTTCTGCCATGAGAAGAACATTAACTGCTCTTTATCTGGAAGCAGGTACCTGCTGCAGACACAACAACATTCCTTGGCCACTAAGAATGAACTGAAGTACGTGTCAGTGCAGAATGTGAGATTAAGGCCTGGAAGTTAAAGCAGATCAACAAGGACAAGGAAGTATCAGCAAACAACAGCCTCACCTTCAGCGGCTGCTCCCGTCTCATGACTGCCAGCTCGATGTTCTTCCCACCAGACTGCACCACCTGGGTGAGGCAGAGGGAAGCATTAGGAGCCTGGCCAGGAATTCACTCCAACAAACCCCTCTCAGGTCTCCTTGGAAGGAGAAGACATATGGATGGGGGGCATATGTCACTCCTCAGCTCTAAGCTCTCAACACCAGCAGCACTAATTCTCAAAAGGGTCTTCGCACTGCTGCCAGTGCCCTGAGTGGATGGAGAACACCTCAGCCCCACCACCTGACTTGTGCTATTTTATGTATCTTAAATTTCAATTTAAAAATAGAGTATTCAGCATGTGCTTTAGCACATCTTTGGTGCATTGTGTTAACATCCAGAACTGAAGTCTGTTTTGCTCCCCAGAGCTGCTGGTAAGTTCTGTGTAAACTGTGGAAATTGTTACCCCAAATATTCTGAACCTTGAATTTAATCCAACACCCACAGCCTACGGTAAACAGCTCTCACAGATCCTTTGCAGTACTTCCTTGGGACATCCATGGAGATTTTCCCATATTCATATCCAAGAACTGAATCTGGATACACTGAAAAGCCACAGAAGAGATGTGAAACAGCCTCACCTCAAGAAGAGCCTTGATGACAAGTTTAATAGTCAGATCATCCGTTTCAATGGCCTCATCAGTGTAGTTTTTCTCCAGGAACTCACGCACAGATTTGGCTCCTCTGCCAATGGCATTAGCCTGGAAACATTGAGGGGAACAGAAAATGAATGGGAGTTTAGAAAAGATTTCATTTGCAGAATAAGAAAGAAATACAAGTTGTACAATTGCATAATCTGTCACACACAAAGACAGTTGTCTGGCACAGGTTGGTTGGTTTTGGGTTTTTTCCTGAAAGCAGGACAAGATTTCCCAAGGAAAGCTGAACTGCAGATGGCCACTCTCAGTACATCTGATCATTAAGGATTTTTGCAGCTGTGAGCCACCACCACCCAGCCAGTGAGATCTCCTCTACCCCAATGCCACTTAAAGGAGACATTAATTTACAAATATTCCATCTCCACCAGAGACTGAATGCACTCACCTTCCAAGCATGGTATGTGCCCGAGGGGTCGGTCTGGTACAGCCGTGGGGTCCCATCGAAGTCAAAGCCCACGATGAGGGCGGAGATCCCGAAGGGTCTGCGGCCGTTGCTCTGCGTGTACCTCTGAGCACAAAGGACACAGGCACTCAGATGCAGTTCTGAAAACATTTCTAGGCTGCAAAGCAGACTCTGGAGAAGTTACAACCAGGAGAGCCACCAGAAATGCTTCTAGCTGGCTCTCTCCATGTTAGTCAGCACTCCGTATCTCACAGAGCCCCTAAGGCAGCCAAGTCAGAGGTGGTTCCTGTCCAACCCCTGTTCCTACACCTGGTTACAGCTTCCGGAAGCACCTCCCCGGCTGCTGGGTAGTGCTGAGGCAGCCAGAGCCATGTCTGCAAGCCCCTGTGTGGCACAAATGAGCCAAAAAATACCATGAGGACACCTGAACACAGTTTTCACCAGCAATTTGCACTGATTCTGCAGGAAATCATGGCAGCCCCGTGGCTGTAAGCGGGTTACACCGGAGCCGTGTCACAGCCCTCCTGGGACACTGTTAGCAAAGTCACTGCCATGTCACACACCAGGAGCAGGAGGGCTGACACTGCAGCACCACAGCAGCAGGAGCTGAGCCAGGTGTGTTTGCAGTTGGAGAGAAATGGTGAACGTGCCAGACGGACACAAATGTGAGGTTGGGATAAAGGAACAAAGCGAAACTTTGGGAAGTGGTGCCTTGCTCTGACAGACTAGAGATTATTGCAAGAATCATATTATTACTATCACCACTGTTCCAACACATCTGTGCATAAGTAAATTTGATTTTTTCTAATTCCCACTAGTGGCTGAAGATCAGTTTAATACACTGGCAAATGAGTAATTTTCTCACAGAACACAGCTCGGCATATTTTGAGGCTGCAACTCATTCTAAATTCATGAATATCAAATGTAAAGCATGTTAACTACTGCACCAATTTGCTCCCTTCTTACCCATCCCTGCAATGGCTTTGCAGGAGGAAAAACTACCAGGAGGCATGAAGAGGTTTGACAGTAACCCAGGCCCACAGTTCTGGGAGTGAGATGAGCGGAGTGTTCCTGATGACAGAACACATGGAGCTGTGCAGTCTTGGGGGGAAAAAAACCAAACCAAACCCTCTTCTTTTCCACTGCTACATCCCCATTCCCAATAAATACTCACAACGTGATTTTTACCAGGTAATCAGAGTGAGGCCAGAGCACAGACATTTACATAGTTTGAAGAAGTGTCAGATATTATGTGCCAGTGACATGTGGTACACACCTGTTACACACTACACCTGCGTTACACACCCAAGGTGTACATCATGCATAACACATGCTAATGTAACAGCACGTGTAACATCTGTAGCAGGTCAGGACACATTTTCAGCAGCTCTGTGCAGCCCCAAGTACCTGTTTCAGGCTGGCAATGTAGCGTGTGATGTACTCCACGGTGACAGGATCCTCCACGGTGAGCCTGTGGCTCTGACACTCCACCCGAGCTCTGTTTATGACTATCCTGGCATCAGCTGTCAGCCCTGAAATGACAGAGTGGCCTCAGAGCCATGAAATGACCTCACAACACCAATCTGGCCCTAAAAAGCCCATGGGGTCAGTGTCAACAGCAAGGGAAAAGCAAAGCAAAGCTCACATTCTCAGGGTTGCTGAGCAAGAGCATTTGTAAGGCAGCAGAAAGTGGCTAATACACTAAAATAAGAAAAGGATTTAGTTTACAGCTTCCATGTTTGTGAGTTAGGTGACACACATAATTCTGAACTGAGTAATGGGAATATTACTGACAGCATTCAAATTAGCAATGCTTATTCTCACACACATGATTCCTCAAGCAGTCCAGTTTCATCTGCCCAGCAAATCTCATCTAGTTAATGAGGTTTTGTCAGCGTGATGTTAGCTGACAAAAGTGTGACCCTTTAAAAAAAAAGATTTTAAAGAAATTTACTTCTTATTTTCCTTTTTAGCTAATGCTGCCATTTTTCACTTACAGCGTTTTTATTAGAGAATTTTTCCTCAAGTTTGTGAACACCCCTGCACGTGTCCCAGACCCTGGCAAAGGGAGCAAGGCAGGGGAAGGAGCTGAACCTCTCATTCCTGCACACCAAACCTAAACCCTGTTTAGTCAGTTAAATCAGATCTCCCCTTAAAAATATTATTGGCACTGACACTCTATTTCTCTGTATTTAAAAAAAAGAATAAGCTACAGTGGAAATACCCTGCTTCCCACAGTTCTCAGCCAGTTACACCCTGTATTTTGTATTCTCTAAATCCACAAATGTGCCCAAAGGTGCCTCAATAACTGCCAAAACCCCTGAAGGGACCACGTACCTGCAAAAGCCATGCAGACATTGTCATCCAGAGCGCAGATCTTCCGGACGGTTCTCTCATCCTGGAGTTTTGCCACTGACTTCTTCTCCACACCAAGGACAACAATATCCTTCCCTCTTACTCCAACCTTCCATGCACGAAAAGAAGAAGTAAAAAAAGTTAACTTAGGTCCAAAATTCCTCATAGCTGCAGACTTTAGCCAAATGAGCAGTAACAAACCAAGCACAAACCCCCACGCTGTAACCACTACCTCAGCTTGAAGTCAGGATTTTATTTCCCACTCAACCCGGAGGCAGGACTGATGTAACAAAAATTGCACTGCATTTCTGGGTGCAGTTTCATCATCAGTTCACACCAACCTAAATCCCTGTGGCTCCCAGGAGACATATTCCAGCTCCTCTTACAAACTGTCTTTTCTCCAGCAGCACCATCAGTGTTTCCACAGCCACAGAACCACAATGAACAAGGGAAACTCCACCAGTCCAGTGGCACTGCTCAACTCAAGAGCCCAAGGCACTGAAGATCAGGCCAAGTAACACCTGCAGCTGCCAAAATGTTCTGTCAGTAGCTGCCTTAGTGTCCTAATTCATACCTTGAATACCCCTTTTCCAGCATCACTGAGGGAGAAAACCCTTGACCCTTCCCCTTCATTCCCACTGTTTCTCATAAGGTGATGGGAATAATTTTTTCTTATGGGCCCTGCTGTCAGCATGTTCCAAATGTTTCCAAAAACATTAAGCTCAACAAGAGACAAGACAGAGGTGGTTATATTGGATGCTGTCTCTACTTCTAGAGTATTTTTAATTTCTGAAAAAAAAGAGAAGAATCTCTTTGGCACTAAATCTTGTTACATTCATTCCCATCCCAGAGGTGATACATTTTCTTTTTTGTAATGGTAATTAAAACTTACTACAACTATTAATACAGTTATGATTTTTTAAAATTAAAACTTATTATTACTAGAACTTATTACAATCACTAATACAATGTTATTAGCAAATTAATACTTTTTTCTTCCTTCCCTAAATGAAATAAAACTTTCATTGAGCAAAAGCTCGGGACAACTGGAAGCTGGGAGCCAGCAATGTACTTTAAGTGCTTTTACCGACGTGTTTCCCAATCCACTGGGAATCTGCCTCGTGCACAAACATAAAATATCACAATCTGCAGCACGTACAGATCAAGAGGGGAGAGGATCCCTCCAGGCCTAACACAACGCCTGAGCCCCACAGGAAGCGATGGGCTTGGGGCAGCTCCACGGGCGGCAGACGGGCCCCAAGCAACGTCCCTGGAAGCGGATCCCGCTGCTCCAGCGGCCTCCCGGGCCCGCCAGGCCGGGCGCGCAGCGCGGCGCAGGCCCCGCCGCGGGCCCCCCTCGGCCGCCGCCCCGCGAACCCCGCGGCCGCTGACTCACCGCGGTGGAGCCCTTCTTCACCGCCTCCTGCGCGTACTCCACCTGGAAGAGGTGCCCGTCCGGGGAGAAGACGGTGATGGCGCGGTCGTAGCTCATGGCTCCGGCAGAACCCGCACCGTCATCCGGGCGGGCCGGGGGCGGGGCCGCTGCGCTCCTGCGCTGCGCACTTGGCGTACGCACTCGGCGCACCTTGCGCAGCGCTCCTGCCGCGCGCACTTGGCGCGGGCGGCCGGCACGCCCCGCGCGCGCAGGGATCCAGAGGGGTTTGGGGTGCTGGGGACCTCGGAAATCACCCAGTGCCGTGGGCAGGGACACCTTCCACTATCCCAGGTTGCTCCCAGCCCCGTCCAACCTGGCCTTGGACACTGCCAGGGATGGGGCAGCCACAGCTTCTCTGGGCAACTTGTGCCAGGGCCTCACCGCCCTCACAGGGAAGGTTTTCCTAATATCTGACCTAAACCTGCTGTCTTTCAATTTGAACCCTTTCCCCCTTATCCTGCCTCTCCATTCTCTTGTAGGCAGCCCTGCCCCATCCTTGCTGTGAGTCCCCTTGAGGTACTGGAAAGCCTCAATTAGGTCACCCCGATGCCAGGTAGAACAGCCCCGGTTCTCTCAGCCTTTCTTCACAGCAGAGGTGCTCCATCCCTGTGACCATCCCGGCGGGCTCCCCAGCGGCCGTGCCGTGTCCCCTGTCCCCCC
>VXBT01013612.1:1426082-1446047 GCA_013400235.1 Oriolus oriolus | reverse complement strand
GGGCTCGGGAGGGCGCGGCGGGGGCGGTGCCCGGCGGCGCGGGGCGCGGCGCCCGCGGGTGTTCGCGGGGCGCAGATCGTACCATCTGCGGCCGCCCCCCTCCCCGTGCACTGCGGAGAATCCTCGCACGGCAATAGCAGCCAGATAATAACAATATTATTAGAGCCTGGAACCGATATATTATAGACACATAAAAAACCCCCACCATGTCGGTTGCCTTTGCTTCTGCTCGCCCAAGAGGCAAAGGGGAGGTCACCCAGCAAACTATCCAGAAGGTAAAAGAGCATGCTTTTATACAGACAATTTTAGACATTTATTCCGTCCATGCTCCTGCAGCTGGAGGCTGATTTCTAGGGCGATCAGGAAAACTCGTGAATTTGCGAGGGCTGCAGAGATGGACAGCTGGAGAGAGAGGTGGGGGAAGGAGGAGGAGGAGGAGGAGGTGGAACAAAGCAAAGGTGTTCAGATCGCTGCAAAGAGAGCGAGAGAAGGACGTAGGGAATAAAATCGGGATGGCACGTTATCCCTGCTGCTCGCCAAGGGGAAACGCTGCCAAGCATACATTGGGAAACGGCAATAAAATTTGCAAATATGAGATGAATTTATGATGTTATGTCAGCTTCTGGCCCCTAAAGAATCCAACCTAGAAAAATGAATTTAAATAAAATACTGAATTTGGAAGGGTTTTCTTTTGTATCTAGATGCGGAATTTTAATTTCTCAGAAGATAGAGGGAGCACCAGCTACTGGTATTTTTCATAAACTATTATTATTTTTGAGATGTGTTTATTGATGTTTAATGACAAACAAAGGTTTTGAAAGATTTTCTCTGGAGAGGAGATCCCCACATGGGTCTCGTGTGGAGGCGAAAGCGGAGGGTGCCGAGTTGGGAAGTTATTGTTTCCTATTTCCTAGGATTGGCAGCAGGGACTGCACACACAAGCAGACCCTGACACCCTTCCTGCTGCAGAAGGTGACGCTCAGGAACGACGAGGCTGGGAATGTCAATAAAGAACGTGCATGTTTTTGCTGCCACTGCTATTTGTCGTTTGTACTTCTGCTGTCGCTTTGGCCGCTCCGCACCGCTCAGGTGCTGTTCCTGTGGTGCGGCGGCCGCCAGGTGTGAGCTCTTGTGTGGTCCCTTCGCTGAGAGTGACCAGCGCAGAAGTGCCACTGCCAATACAGCAATTAACCCGTCACCAGGGGTTGTGCAGCCAAGCCATGAGCTGGTGCCAAGTTATGACTTCCAGGGAAAAAAAATCCCCTCGGTGGCAGCCTGTAACAGAGCAGAGATTAAGGCAGAACAAACTGCCACGAGAGAGGCTGGAGAGATGACTTGCATCTCAGGAGACTGTTTGGAAACATCCCATTTTGTGGAGCTCTTGCAGCACTTGGCGTTGTGAACCAATTCATTTTAAATACTGAAATATTTCGGACTCACTGAATAAGTTTTCCTCTAACCTTGATTCAGATAGTTTCTAATTAAACCCGTGACTGTACCCACACACAAAGGGCAGATAAAGTATCTTCAGTTCAATTTTGAAGCCCTTTCCTTTTCGCATATTCATAAACTTCATGGAAGCTTCAAAATGGTCTTTCTTTAATGAGTGGAACCATTTCCCATCTCAGGTGCATTTGCTGGCAGGTTACTTCAGGACTGTTCATCAGTGTTGGGCTGTTGGCAGTGATTTTCTCTTTGACAAACAGCAGTGCTGGGGAAGAGACTTGCAGGCACAGGAATTGGATGGGGTTTACAGTCAAGGATGGAAATGGAGCAGAGAGAGCAGGAGCAAAAAATAAAAAACTCCAAAAATCCTTATTAAAGCGAGCTTTTGAGAACACATAGAAATTTCAATGAAAAAGATTATTCTTATTTGCATTCATATTATATAAGCAGCTTATTTTTATTTATTAACTCAATTTTAATAGTCTTTAAAAGCTGTTCTTATCCCACTATCAAATATTCCTAAAATAGATTTTGAATGGAGGAAGTTAGAGCTTTTGGCAATAGAGTAGTGGTGGTGCTGCTCTAAAATAGTTCATCAAATAGCATTTTCAGGGCAGTAAAATTCAGTGTCTCCTGTGTAACGGTTCTTTCCTCAAGAGCTCTCCTGTCCTGATGACACAGAGGTTCAAGGGCCCAATCTTGCAGGCACTTCATAGCAGTGGTACCTACATGCTCTATTATGCCAGAGGCAGATCTAAAGTTTTAAATGCTGGTGTTATTTATTTCTGTTCATTCACCTGCAGAAAGTGTGCTGCATGCACAAGAAATCTGAAGGGAAGAGACAAACTATTGTATCTGAAATTTCAAAACAAATCAAAGGATATTTTAAGCTTTTAATTGTATTATGAGTTCATTAAATAAAGGTAAGGACATACTGGACTGTAGTTCTCTTAAACGTGGTTTCAGTAGCTCCAGTGGTGCAAATTTTATACTTCACCTGAAGTTCAGCTGTCAGCACACTCTAGTCCTGGGCAGGAACATGAGTAGGTTTAATTGTCTGAAAGTTTGTTCCTTACTTAAAAGTAGGCATGTTAGTAATACCTGACGTTTTGGAAAGGGTTGGGTGATATTTTGGGATGAGGCAGAGATATTTCATAGTGAAAGTGTTTTCCTTCTTCAGCATCAGAATTTATCTGCCATTTAAGGAACAAGGCAAGTCCATTAATTCTTCTGTATGGGTATTTCAAGGCACTGCTTTAAAGATAACTGTTTATAAGTGAATCAATCTTGTGGCTCAGTAAAGTCACGTGTAGGTAATTTACAACAGCCAAGGCAACAAAACTGCACAAAACAGCATCCAGTGCCAAGGAGGGCGGAGAAGCACAAAAATACAGGACTTTTATACGATTCTCGTAGTAACGTGTCTTGGTCCTATTTCTTTTATGCAGATGCTAGATGAAAATCACCACCTAATACAATGTATTATGGATTACCAGAGCAAGGGGAAAACTGCAGAATGTACTCAGTGAGTATTATGAATCTGAGAGTTTGTTAGAAATGTTTCCTCAAGTCTGACTCTTCCCTTTGCTCAGTGGCACAGCTGTTGGTTTGCTCTTGGAAACACTCCTGTTCCTTTTTAGGAGCTTTTCCAGTTCGTGGAGAACTGTGAAGAAGCATAAATGGTTCTGGTGGTGCTTACTTGAGTAAACACTCCAGTTAGAGCACTCTTGAAAAAAATCATGTTCTTCTCAGCTTGCTGGCGGGGAAAACAGGTTTTGGTTTTGGAGTTCTGGAATTTCATTCCTATCAGGGCCCTTGTTAGAGAAAGGAAAAGTGTCTGATTGTTGGAGCAGCTGCCTAGGTGTCAGTCCTCAAAGATTCAGGTCCCAGCTCCACAGTTCAAAGTGCTTTCAAAGGAGCATATATTTTACCTCTCCCTTCCCCCAAGTTTATCCTTTTGTAAAAGCGGGGCTGAGCACACTGATCCTTGATGGAAAACATGACAGCACAGACAGACACAGGTCATTGCTACTGCTATTTATTAGGACAGATCAAAAATGGGTTGAGGTAATTTAACTAACCATTTGTAAACAGGGGAAAAAAAAAAGAGAAAGTTTTGGAATTTTGTGTATTGTTAACCCTTTCCAAATAAGCTTTACTCTTTGTTCTGTAGATACCAACAAATTTTGCACAGAAACCTGGTTTACTTGGCAACAATAGCAGACTCTAACCAGAACATGCAGTCCTTGCTCCCTGCTGTAAGTACCAGTACAATTAGTGTAACTAATAATTACTTATTGGTATAACTAATGCCATAGTTATTTCTCTCAGATACATTAGCTATGCCAGTGGGAAATGTTCTTTGATTCTGTCACTGATCACTATCAATGAACTGGTTTTTAGTATTTTCCCAACTAAAAGTTCTGAAGTGGCCAAGTAGACTACTGAACACATCAAAAGTTACTTTCACTGTGTTTAAATCATGTTCTTCAGGACAGTTGTGTTAATCTCTGTCCCCAAAGCTCAAGGTTTATGTTCTATAAATGATGCAGTCATATAGATCTGATCAGCTCCATTTGTTCCAGATTCAATATTCTTTACCTATTCCTAATGTATTCTTTACTTGGGGGGGGGCGCGGGGGAAAGCTGCTGGTTTACGTCAAAAATCGAATTCAGCACTTGGGCATTGGTTTGTGTTTACACATGGTGTTATTCCTGCTCAGTGGATTGATTTGGGAAGTACCACACATAACACAAACTGCAGCATCGCTTGGCAAAGGTCAATCTGTCACCACGCTCCTGTGTTGTCTTTGCTAATGCATTCCCCGCAGTGGTTGTGTTTGGAAATCCATGTGAGTGCAGAGGAGCGAGCACAGAAGCCACACTCTGTGACAAACACAATTTTAAGCCCTTCACTGTGCTGCTGCCTGTCAGCTGCTCTGTCATGCTCAATGTCATTCACACAGAGGAGTTAA
Organism: Oriolus oriolus; assembly: GCA_013400235.1. Lineage (NCBI taxonomy): Eukaryota > Metazoa > Chordata > Aves > Passeriformes > Corvidae > Oriolus > Oriolus oriolus. The sequence continues at coordinate 1,441,626 of VXBT01013612.1, read as the reverse complement.
ACCAAGAAAGGTTTACCCAAAAAGCAAAGGAAACATGTATTTAGCCGAGGCAGTTTTTAGTCATAGTCAGGCTAATCTGGGGGCTGCTGTTTTTCTAATTAAAAACCTAACCAAAAATTTGCTTTTCCTCCTTGTTGTTTCGCAGCCACCAACGCAAAATATAAACTTGGGCCCGGGAGGGATGAGTCAGAGCGCATCCAACCAATCCCTCCACTCCCAGAGCAATCTCAGCGATGCCATCGGGACCGGCCTTCCTCCTTCCTCCCTCATGCAGAGTCAGATTAGCAATGGTGAGCTTTGGTCCCCTTTGTGCTGCTTTGCTGTTGCCTGGCAACAAAATCATTAATGCAGAATATACTTAGAGAGCTGGAAAAGACCTCTCCTAACTCACCTTTCAGGCATATGGGGATTTCAGGCACATGCTGAAATCACCACAAAATGGCTACAGGCAGGAATGATGCTGGCTTCTGCAGAGTGCTTTGTGTTTCTACAGAGGAAATTAAAGACTTTTTTTAAAAAAATGTGTGATGAAAATCACCAAGGAAAGATGCATCCAAGTTTTTAGTAAGAAAAATTGTATGTTGTAGTATTTTTCTCATGAAAGTGGCAGGGTTGGCCAGGGTAAAATGGAATTGCTTGCATGACTAAACACACAACCGAGCCTTCAGATTGCAAAGACCTTCCAGGATACATTTCTCCTTACAAATCATTTGGTGTTGCACCAGCCTTTGTCCTCTACAGAAGCTTACAGAGATTGTACTACACAGTCAAAGAATTTGCACAGACATTTCATACTAATAAGATAATATAATCTGTCTGGTTGGTTTTGTTCAGGCAACTAAACTAATTGAAATTTTTTTTTTAAAATATGTGCATTTTATATTATGAATAATCTGTTTATTTTGTAGATCATAGTTATTCAGCCAGTTCTTGTTCCTGTGGGTATCTCCCAGAGTGACAGAGAGCAAAACCAGTTTCTATAAATAGAAATATCTGATTGTAAAATCACAGACCTTGGCAGGGGGACTCAAGAGCAGACACAAGCCATGAAATTACTTCTGAGTTTTTAAAAATCCCTTTGTGGTCAAGCCTATAGGACCTTCTAAACAAATGGATGAGGGACCTGTTTTAAACAGCTACAACTTGTGAAGTGAACTGACTAAATTTTTCAGGGCCTTCTTTTTGAAAGATTTAATACTGAGTATGAGTAACATATTAAGTCACTCAAAGCATTGTTTTGTGGTATTAAGAACAGACATTTTCAGTGCTGCTGTTGCTGGTTTTTCTGATTTGCCCCCCACCCTCGAGGTCTTTGTAGTAATTTAGTGCTGACTGAAAGAACCTGACTGGAAGTCCTTAGGACTGGACTCATTCACATATTTTCCCTTACAATCACAAATTAGCATTTTTTTTTCCTTACTTTAAAGAAGGCCAAGAATCTCTCAATTTTTCCCATGCAAACACGGCCAGGTTTACCAACACTTGCTTCACTCCATCTCTCACTCAGGGCAGCTGCTATCTCCATTCACACACCGTGTGACCTTGTGTTGCACAAGGATTGGCTTTACAACTTAAACAAACTGGAGCAAAACACAGAGATAATTCTCTTTAGCAGCATTTTGACCCAGCTCCACTGGTTTTAGGAGAGCTGGCTCTCTTTATCTCTTGTTGAAAATGCTGCTCGCATCTCTTCATCAGAGAAAATATCATAATTTACAGCAAATGTTCTCATTTTGATGTCTATTAAAACCATTAAGAGTAATTAATGAGGTTTGTACTAAATGAGTTAGGCATGTTTTTCAGAGGCTGCAGGTACACTTAATAACCCTGAATTAAAATATCGTTATTTAAACATTACGACATAATTCTGTCTCTTCTAAGGACTCTGCATTCTACCTAAATTAATTGAGATTGACAACAACATGGCTGAATTTAGATAGACAACAATATGCACCATCACAATTTGGATAGTAACAATATACAGTGAAAACAACTTCCCAGAACTCATTCATAAAACTATTTACAGCAATAAACAACAAATAAGAACCGAATTCTCCCCAGTGGTAGCTACCCAACAGCAACAGAATTTAAAAAAATAAGCACACTGCCAGATTAAGCAGGATGATACAAACCCAGGATGTATCTGGAGCAGCGATTCCATTCTGATGTTGGAAAGGGAGTGACAACTGGGGTTGTTAGGCTGACTTGGAAAACTTCTCTTCCTCTGAGATACTTTTAGTCAAACTTCAGGAAAGGGAGAGGCTTGCTTGTTCTCTGAGTAGAGGCTCCCTTGTTAGTTCAGAAGCCCCAGCTAAAGGTGAGCTGGTTATAGGGGAACCCAGGGGACGCAGCAACGTGCAAAGTGTCTCTCAGGCACTGCTGGGTCTTCCCATTGTCACCGCCTGTGTGAAGGGAGAAAAGGAATCAGCTGCAGGACAAGGGGAAGGAAAGGACAAATTTCAGAAGGCTGGGATGTTTCCAGAGTCCATGTATTTTCTGAAGTACCCGAAATTACTGGCATTTGTTAATTCTGCTGCCTGCGAGGAAGTGGTCGTAGGGCATTGCTGCTGGTTTTGTTTTTCCCATCTGCAATCCTGTACAGCCTGGATTTGGCTGCCAGGAAGAGGAGGATCACTCTAACTGTGCAGTAGGCAGTTTTGATTTGTCTGTAGATAACAGGGAGTTGTAATAATGAGGATTTTTTTGTTTTGTTTTGCCTTATCATAAGATATTTCAGAAAGGCCGCGAGGCCTCATGCTTACTGTGCATTGCCAGTGATAGCCCAGATTTTCTTCTTGTTCTCTCTGATTTTTGTAGGTCCTAACCACGTGTCTATGCAGCAGTCAGGCCAGAACACCATGCCCACAACCTCTCTGAGTATGACCGTCAGCAGCCACGGGACTGGCCCTGGTTACAGCCACACGGTGCCTGCGTCGCAGAACGTGCCAATGCAGGGCCAGGGCTCAATAGGCAATTACGTCTCTCGAACAAACATCAACATGCAGTCTAACCCAGGTAAACTCCCTCTTCCTCCTCCTGGGCCACCTTGACTTTCCAGTGGCCTCAGAGGTTTTACCACACGTGACTTTGTTCTGTAAATGTTTTCTGTAGACAGCGACAGACGTACGAGAGGAAAAGACAGCTTTAAGACATCTCTGAATTTCCAGGTGTCAGGGGCCAGTGCAAGTCAGAACAGTGTCAGACTCGCTTTAACTTTAACTCGCCATGATTAGGGCTGAGCTGGGGAAAAGAGGGTTTGGTAGAGGTGCAGCAGCACTGTCTGCCCTGGAAGCAAATCCCACAGCCATGGGAGGGATCTGAGCAGCACCTTTATCCAAGCAGAAAGAACCTTCCAGGGTATAACACATTTACTGTCTGTACATTACTACCCCAATTTGTTATTTCACTAGTACTTCATATTGTTTGCAGGGCATAAAGAGACTAGCAGACAACTCAGTTAATATCTTAATTTCAAAAAAAGTTTGCTAGTGAGTATTGAACGGGATGTCTGATGCTTTAGAATTCTTTACAACAGCATGAAATTCAGGGATCAAATAAATCCTACAATATCAGTTTTCTTAAACTCTATAATTATTAGGTACATGAGAAGATGGAAGCAGAAGAAAGAGTATATTAGAAAAGAAGTGCAGCAATGAAGTAGTCAGGAGGTAGAGAGGAACAAGCATCAGTTCTTGTTTCTTTCTTTAACCCTGCTGCAATAAGGTTTACATTCTTTTAAGTAAGCTAATAATAATCAAGGCTAGATGTATTTTTAAATATCTGCTGAAGCAAATGGCAAGAACTGACCATGTAATAAGATCCTTTCTGGATTCCAGTGCAGAAGAGTTAAATAAATCCAGTAGGAAAACATCTCCCCCTGTGGAAAATTCACAGAATTATCAGGATGTGTGTTAGCTGAAGGTTTTAACTTGCTTCCAAAGAGCCTCGGGAGAGAACTGCCCCATTCTTGTACAAAACAGTCTTTTCCATGTCCATTGCAGTCTCCATGATGCACCAGCAAGCAGCAACGTCACATTACAACTCGGCACAAGGAGGGAGCCAGCACTACCAGGGACAATCCTCCATTGCCATGATGAGCCAGAGCAACCAAGGCAACAGCATGATGGGGCAGCGACCCATGGGCCCTTACAGAGCTTCACAGCAAGGTAAAATCTGCTGTCAGATTATTGGTAGAACTCTCATTAGATTGATGATACTCAGTCTGTCCTGTGGGGTACATGAGTCAATAAAATTTCCAAGTCACATTTACAAACAGAGAATCCCACCCAGGAGCACAGGAAATCCTGAATGGTGGAAGTGTGACAACGAGATCAACCTGAATCTATTTTCAAGATTTATCTATTTAATTATTTCAGGTGTTTAGACAAATAATTCTGTCTAAAAGGGATCATATATCTCTAAAGAAAAGATGAACAATTTGATATACAGCTCATTCAAGCCACTGGGAATCTTTTCAGTTCTTTCACATGGTGTTGGATCAGCCCTAACGTGGCACAGTTAGCAAGGAACACATTTCTGGAAAGAAGATACAGTTTGCCAGCAATTAGAATGAAAAATTAGGCCAAGGAAAGGAAAACACCAGAGGATAACTACCATGCTCTAAGACCTCTCTGGATAAAGTTCTAAGAGGTAATAAAGCTGCTAGACTGATTCTCACATAAACTGAATTTTGCTAAGAAACAAATTAATGTATTAATGAAAATATATTTAATTCTGACTGTGCTCTTGGGCATGGCATCCATTCCTGTGCTTTCTAATAACTCAGATTAGTAGATGAAATGTAGCCCTTTTTTTCGGTGTTGCCGCAGAAGTGAGTGATTCTAGGATGTGCTACTGACTGTTGTGTGATTTCAATTTCATCCATCTTTTTCTGAGAATACAAATTTACTTCCCTTTTCTAGTGAGCAAAACATCTGTGTAACTGCTCTCAATTGTTTCAATTGTTTGCTTATCCAGACATAAACTCTTTTAAAAAAACCTGTTTTCTTAAAAAAAAAATTGGATAAGAAAACCCCATCCCTTAGGAGTCCACGGGCTCAGTTTGCTCTCTCCGGTCTGTGCCTTGCAGGTTCCTCGCAGCAGTACATGGGTCAGGAAGAATATTACAGTGAGCAGTACAGCCATGGCCAAGGCTCATCAGAACCTATGAATCAGCAATACTATCCAGATGGTAATTCCTCTGAGCTGGGCTCACTGGGATACTGATAAAGTGCAGAGCACCACAACTGCCACATCCAAGGACGTGGCAAACCTATTACGCTTCATTTCCAATTTAAATGCTGGAAAATTCTGATCCCAGGGGGTGGGAGCCTGGTACAAAACACGCACAGCAGTGCACCCTGCTATCCAAACGGCTCCAAAAAGGGCCCAAAGCCCAGTTTGGATTAGTGAACGCAAGAGGTTTATCCATTGGTGTGGTTTTCCTTGCCGTGTGTTTGATGTTCTCCCTGAGGGGTCTGCATTTGCTCTTAGCCTCAGCTTGGTGCATAAGCAGCTTCATAATATATATTCAGCACTGTGTCTGTGGTTCCATTAAGAATGTATCTGACAAATCTTTGTGGCTCCTTGCAGGGCATGGTGATTATGCCTATCAGCAGTCATCCTATACTGAGCAGAGCTATGACCGGTCGTTTGACGACTCTACACAACACTACTATGAAGGAGGTAGGAATATACAGCAAAATCATAACAGTAAATTCAATATATTATTAAGATATCTGAACTCTAAATTAACTGGAAATATTAACTTCATTATGTTACAGCAAGGTGGCATTTAGGAGAAGCGATGTCACCTACAGAGCCTCTGTTCATTTTGTTGCTTCGGGATACAGCAAATGGAATTTCCTCATAGGTATTTGAAAATAAATACTAGTAACAACTAGATAAGCGGTCTTTCTGATTTATATGAACAAACATCATTATCTAGAAGAAAATACAATGAGAGGGCTTCTTGAGAAAGCAGCTATTTACCCAGGCACCCTTATCTTTGTGACTTTTTGTTCTGAAGCACTTCTGGCGTAAAAAAAAATCCTTTGGGGAACAGGTTTTTTGTTTAGTGATTTGTATAAATAAGTAACTCTCCTATGCAAAGGAACTAAAAATCACTGGAGAAATGAACATCTTGCTTGGCAAAATCCAGTCGTCTCTTTTTAAGAAAAGTATTTGTGTATGAATTTCAGACCAAGGCTCCTTACATCTTTGTTTTCCTTATGATCCACATGTACAGTGAAATACCTGCCTCATCTATAACCAAACAATTCCAATGTTTCCCTCTCCAGGAAATTCTCAATACAGCCAGCAGCAGGCAGGATACCAACAGGGAGCTGCACAACAGCAAACATATTCCCAGCAGCAATACCCAAATCAACAGAGTTACCCAGGACAACAGCAAGGATATGGTAAGAAAACTCCCAGTGGCTGGTCAAGTGTTTGCAGTGCTTCATCCTGTTGCCTCCATTCCTAAGCTAAAATAGGCTGTAACTATTTCCTTGGTTAACCTTGGATTAGCAATGCACCAAAATTAGCCAAAGATCTAGTATGGGGATTCTGGGCAGTAATATACATTAGTATAGCACTGCATTCCATCCTGAATCCATCTCTCTTCTGATAGAAAGTTAGAAAATCCACATTTGCTTCATGTTGACTTTGCATTAAACATCATCAGGAGGTCACTGCCTGGGTTCCCAGGCCTCCTACACACCTAGTCCTTCTGAAATGACATGAAAAAGAACATCAGCAGTCCAGAGAATCACTCCTCTGTTGCTTATGGTGGCACAGCCAGATTAGATAGGAATTTAAATGTGCAGTTGTAACTAAAATAGAGGCCAGGTAGTTTGCATAGAGGTCATAACAGCTGTGCCAATACAGATTTTAGAGAGGCTTCACTTAGAAGTATTATGACTTTTTTTGAGCAAAATTTAGAACCTGAACTGAAGTTTACACTGCTGCAACTACATCATCATTAGCATTAACACCTCCTAGTGTAAACATTGAGGGGAGGTCTGAGCAGAATTTACTCACAGTTCTTACTCACAGAGCTTACTTTGTTAGCACCATGTTTTAGATTGTGTTAACTCTAACGACTCCCCCAGCAAATGAAGCCTGTAGTGGATTTTACTGCCTGTAATGGATTTTACTGTCTTCTCAGGTCCTGCACAAGGAGCTTCTTCACAGTATTCCAGCTACCAACAGGGACAGGGGCAGCAATATGGAAGTTACAGAGCTTCCCAGACAGGCCCATCCGCTCAGCAACAGAGGCCTTATGGCTATGAGCAGGTAAATTGTCTAAATCTCTGCTCTGAAAGGGCAGATCTGGCTGTTAGCGCTGTCTGCAAATCTGTCTGATAATTTGGTGCAGGTATATGGGTGATACTTCAGTGGGTCTTGTAAAATTCACAGACCAAAAGAAATTGCCTAACTCACTGTAAGCCTCCAAAATATTATCCTTCAACATTTCTATTTCTTTTTTCTTTTTTCTTTTTTTTTTTACAGGGACAATATGGAAATTACCAGCAATAAAAGAACACAGTGCTGTGTCAGATTCCTTTCAATAGTATCTCCATCTTTTGAACTGGATGTACAGGCAGTTTTGATTAATTGTAATATGTTGGTTACCCCTTAGCACAAAGCAGCGTCTGTATGTGAACAGTGTTCATTTCATGCTGGATATGAAGCAGTGCACTACTGGTAACAAGACAATGCTTTAATGGTTTGATATTTGGTGCTGTGTATAGTACTGTATGTTGATACAACGCAGAAGTTTTCCATTTACCCCCTCTTGTCCCATTCTTGATGTTTCTGAATAGCTTTAGGATCATTAGATCACAGTTGTGCCCCGTTCTGGAAAGCAGCCAGCTTGTTCTGCAGTCTGGCTCAGTGCAATGCCCATCAGTCACATCTCAGTCCAGGGAAGTTCCCTGTGGTAAGTTATTGATCTTTTTTTAACTGAAAGCATTGAAGATTACCTGCCAGCCTCCAAAATCCATGGCTCTTAACTTTACTTCTACAGAACAAGGGGATGGATACATTCCTTATAAAAAGACAGTTCTATGCTATATGACAAAAAATAACAGCAACTTCTGTAATACCTACCTACCCAGCTCTTACAAGTCAGTAATCTGCATAAATCCACATTTCTGTTGTGAAAGGTACAGAAAGAGGATCCACACCTATGATCATAGAAATGTTAATAACTAGAGGCACCTTTTAGATGTCCATGTAAACAAAGGTATTTCTGTGGTGGGAAGAAAAACAGAAGGGAGCTCTGAGATCTGCAGTGTCAGCCTGCTCGACGTCAATCGTGCTTCATATCGTGCTTAGCTGAGAAAAACATCTGGCAGAAGTCCTGTCTTGAATATCCTACTCCAAATTTTGTAACTTGCATATACATTTTCATGCCAAATTTTGCAAGCAGGTGGCTGGCATCCTTCTTTATTCTGATTCTTGTGCTGCCCTTGCTCAGATTTCCCAGCAAGCATTATAACCATAAATATTGTCAGATTTGTTGGTCTATTGTTCTTACAGCTCATCATCACTTTTATTTTCCTCTTGTAGCTCGACAGAAATAGTTCAGAGGTAAAAGAAAAAAAATACATCTTTTTTGCAGACAAGCAGCTAAATTCAGCTTTAATTGTGAGACACTATTATGCATATAGAGAGGGGAGCTATTAATGGGGTCAGCCAGTGAGAGAATACCTAGAGAGAGGGAATTTAGAGAGAAAAACTAGTGGTATGTAAAAATCGGTATGAACAATGTAAGTCGCTTCTATTCAGTTCTATATGTTCTTATAAAGTCTTGGGGGGTGAAAAAAAGAGCACTTTTAAAGTGCTTATATAAGTGTTGAACAAAATACTGTGTCCAAATTTCTCCGAAGCAAAAAGCTGGGGTGACTGTGGCCCACAAACATTTTTTAATATGGGATTAACTGCAAATTTACAATCTAAAGAAAATACACTCTGTAGGATTTTCTCCTTTTCTTTGTCTGAACTGGTGTTATTTATGGGATTTTGAGTACTTTGTATTTTGAAAAACCAAGACCACAAGGAAAACACAACATCTCTCAATTCATTCCTTTTTTTCCTTAAGAAGAAAATCTTTAACTGGACAACTAGAGAGTTTACTACTAAATGTTGTCCAAGCACTGCCCTTCCTATGTTAATAATTTCAACTACTAGTGAAATACAAGACTTTTTTTAGTCAGACCTCATTTCTCTCATCTTTCCTGCTGGTGTTTTCATACAAATAAGTACTCTCAAATAGCAAGGAACAGAAAGGAAGTAAGATTGTTTTCTTTAGAATAATTAATATTACAGGTAGCCAGAAGAATGCAATATTGCTCTTTGCCAGTTTGGAAATATGCCTTTTATGTGGTTTTTGAAAGTGCTGAAATGCTTTTGAGAGAATATGAACAACACGTAAACTGAAACAGCAACATTACATCAATCTGAAATGTCTTACATTAAGAACTTCGTGAATGTTGTGTATATAATGTATTTGAAAGAGCACTTTGGAAATAGTTTGTACATTTATTTCCTAATTTATACATGATTTTTGGTGTTAATATTTCTAATTGTTAATAACAAAATGTTTATTTAATGTGTCGTCCATTTTTATGTATTAATGTGGAAACAAAGTGATGCCAGCATTTTGACTTCTTCCATGAATTGTATCATTTTCTGTTTTGTAATACAGAATGCTTGAAAATTGTTTAGTTTAAATATTATCTGAAAGTGGAGTTGGTGGTACTTTTCTTGTGGCAGATGGAATGGATAGCACAGGTTACCCTTTACCCGGGGGTGCTGGTGGGTGAGAGCTGGGCATGCCCCAGCCCAGAAATCCCCCGTGTGCCGGGCTGATCCCCCGGCGTGGGCAGCAGGGGAGGGGGAATTCTGCCCCGCATGGCATGGACCTGTTGGAGACCATCCAGAGGAGGCCACCAAGTTGATGAGAGGGATGGAGCAGCTCTGCTATGAGGAAAGGCTGAGAGAGCTGGGATTGTTCAGTCTTTGGGGTGCCTTAACTGCAGCCTTCCAGTGCCTGAAGGGAGCTACAAGGAATTTAAGAGGACTATTTACACGGGCCTGGAGTGTCTGGACAAGGGGAATGGCTTCAAACTGGCAGAGGGCAGGGTTAGATGGGGTATTAGGAGGATGCTCTGTACTCTGAGGGTGGGGAGGCCCTGCACAGGGTGCCCAGAGAAGCTGTGGCTGCCCCATCCCTGGAAGTGCTCAAGGCCAGGCTGGACGGGGCTTGGGGCAACCTGGGACAGTGGAAGGCGCAGGAGGTGGAACGAGATGATCTTTAAGGTCCCTTCCAACCCAAACCACTCTGGATTCTGTGATTCGCGAGCTGCTTCAGCCCTCACGAGCGCCGCTCTCGGGACGCACGGCCCGGTGCCGGGCTGAGGCGGGGCTCAGGCGGGGCGGGCCGGGGCTGCCGGGGGCGCGGCTTCGCCGCAGCGGCTGCGCGCGGGAGGCCGGGGCGGGCCGTGGGTGTCCCCGCCATGGCGGGGCTATGCGGGGCCGGGCTGGGCGGCTCGGCGCTCCCGGCCGCTGTCGGGGCCGCGCTGAGGCGCTGCGGGGCCGGGGGCAGCGGCCGCGGTCCCTGGACGCCTGTGCTGCTCCTGCTCAGCCCGCCGGCTTTCTCCACGACCTGCGCCAGGTGCGCCAAGGACAGGCGGCTGAGGCAAAAAAGAGCCATTTCGGAGCGGCAGCTGGTGAGTGCTGGGCTCTGTGCGAGTTCGGGGTGCCTCAGACACAGCTCCCGCCGCTGGCGCTTCTGGAGTGAGGAAATACTGACTAAAATATAGTTAACTTGCAGAATAGTGAGGAAATGAGTGTGCCCCGCGATGTTCTCGGTGTTCACAGTGACCGTAGTAGCGCTCACGTTCCCTTCGGCCTCTTTGGGCTGGAAGCATCCATAAGTCCAGAAAGCAAAAAGTATTTTTAAAGCTAAAACTGTAAAACGGTATTTTAGCTTTAAATCTAAAATGCTGTTTTGTTTCTCACTGTTTTTTTAGTCTTGAGTTGTAGTCAGCTGCCGAAAAAGCACCACTTTATGTCAGAGAAACTGGAGAGTCCTAGAATTTATTCTTCATCTTATTTTTATATTTAGAGGTCTCTGGAAAATCTTATTTTCTAATGATCCATAAATCACTTCCCATTAAAAGCCATAGTTTACTGTCTCGCCGTGTGGTGGTGCCAAATACTTTCTGAAAGAGGCTTTTAAAGACTTCACTGGTCATAGTATAAATTTAAGTATCAAGAGTCCTGTTGTGAGGAATATTTTTTTGTATTATAACTCTTACTAGAGTTTTTCTCCTTCACGTACTATTTGTGCAGTTTAATTAAAATGGCCCTTATTGCCCATTCTCATTATGAAGTCTCTTAGTAACTGGCAGAATTTGAAAGTTACCATGATCACGGTCGTGCTTTCTCCTTTCATCCCTCTGTGTAAACAATTCCACCTGTTAAAGAATGTACTTCTGTAATATTTTCCCTTGGGAATTTCAGCCCCTTTTGTGGAGACAGATAAAGTTATATTAACATAGCCTTAGGTATATGCTTTTAAAGAAGTTCTTAAAAATACTTGTAAAATGAGATCTGTTTTTCTTTATTATTACACTCAGTACACTGCACTTAGTTGATCTGTGAACGGCAGCAGAGTTCTGATTTCTGTTTTTTTACTGTTGAATGGAATTCATCATGGCTAAAAATAGCAGGTCTTGCCTATTAACTGAAACTTCTTGAAAGATGAAGTTTTTTCTTGAAAGATAAAGGGAACAACCCCCACCCACCCTTGTTGCAGACACGTTATTTCGTGGATCAGCGGAAAGTGCGCGTGGTGGGAGGACAAGGAGGAGGAGGGGGCCATTCCTTCTACAGTGAGCCCAGAAAAGTATTTGGAGGTCCTGATGGTGGAAATGGAGGTGATGGGGGTCATGTAATTTTGAAAGGTAAGCCTCACTAAATCCGTTTTGTTTCGTGTTGTTGTCTTATTGCTTAACATCCCACCCCAGCAAAAACAGCCCTGCGTGGATGGTAAGAAATGGTAAATGACAAAAAGGTTAAAATGGTTATTTCTGTGTGAGATGTCTTTGCTTTTTAAGCTTTGTCCTGAGCTGGTAAGGGGGACATAAATGACAGTAACAGCCTTAGAAAGAATTTTGAAAGTCAAAGTATTTTGCAGATACTTTAGTGTCTGGTGCCTGACTGTGTTATGTTAAGGCTGGGGTCCGATTAAATTTTCCTCTTACAACAAATAAAGCTGCTTCTACCACCACCCTGCTGCAAAATCTAATCTAGCAAAATAATTTTGATTTGGAATGACCACTTTATTATAAACAGCATGGTTAATATACCGAAGCAGTTAAGTAAAGGCAGTTAAATAGATTAGTATCAGTCTTCCCTGATATGTTATTGTTGAGACAGTAAATAGGATGTGCACTCATGCAATATTCAAACAGGAAAAGAACAGTCAAGATGTTGCTCTTCTGTGCCTGTTTTACTAAAGCAATGTGTTCAAAATGTGTGTACTTTGCTTTACAGCTGACCAGCAAATGAAATCACTTTCTTCAGTGTTCCCCTTCTATCAGGGTTTTCACGGAGAGAGAGGAGGAAGCAAAAACTGTTATGGAGCTAATGGTGCACACACGTATGTTAAAGTAAGTCAGTGGGTGTTGCCTGCTGTGTGGTAGCTTGGTACACGGCTGATTTTTCAAGCTGGAGAACCTTATTGTGAGCAAATCTCATGTGTAATGAAGGGTAAATGTCTGACAGTGCTGTTTGAATTCAAAAAGTGAGCTTCATGAAATACAATTCTCTTTTTGGGTTCCTCACCTTGAGAATATGCAGGAGTGATTTTCAGCAAATCTGAAATTGGCTGGTGGAGGATCTGCTGCAGGCTTTGAGCTTCAGTGTAATGCTTGCATCTCTTCACTTTGAGGTCCCTGTAGGTACTTTGGTGAAGGAGGATGGCAAAGTTGTGGCTGACCTCACTCAGCATGGAGAAGAGTACATTGCAGCTTATGGAGGAGCTGGAGGGAAAGGGAATCGCTTCTTTCTTTCCAATGAAAACCGTGCTCCAACATTTTTTACTCCGGGAGAGCCAGGTCAGGAGAGGGTCCTTCATCTGGAGCTCAAGACAACAGCTCATGCGGGGTTGGTGAGTTTCTGTTGGTTCAGCTTCCGTATCGTTGGAGGATGACACTTGACTGAAGGAATAATGTGTGAGAACATTTTCTTAGCCTCCGGCTTGCTTGTTTAAAGATGCAGCTCGATGCTTTCTTGCTGTTACTTGGTAGAAAGGTGTCCAAAGTGATTCACAGAGCTGTCACTCTCTTGCTACTTGGTGTTGTCCTACTTCTGCTAAAACCCACAGTATACATAGAAAAACAAGATTCATCAGTGATTGCTGATGATGTACAGCAGCTTTGTCTGCTGGTTCTGCAGATGAACAGTACAGCATAAAGAATTCTTCTAAACTGGTTTGTTTCCTTGTTTTTTGGGGTTTTTTTCTAAATTATAAAGTTCAAATCATCTTCTATTTCATCCCTGTATTTCTCTTTTTACAGATATTAAACATTTGACTTTGTTAGAGACAGATTTATCATCCTCTGAAATGAAAAATGCTGAGTCAACTTTGAGCTTAAACTATTTTTGTGTTTGAGTATGGAAGTATTCTAACATCAGCTGGCAAAGCTGTGAAAGTTATGCTTTGCTGCAAAATGTTTTTGATGTAGTCCAACAACTGCAGAATAACTGTCTGGCCTAGCAGAATTTTGCAGATTTGTTTAAAAATTGAGAAGTTTGGGTGTTTGTATTCCAGGTGGGCTTTCCCAATGCTGGCAAATCCTCACTTTTGAGAGCCATCTCCCGTGCAAAGCCAGCTGTGGCTGCCTACCCGTTCACAACCCTAAACCCCCATGTTGGCATTGTCCACTATCAAGACTATGAACAAGTGGCAGGTAAGAAATTGGAGTTTGTTGTGTCTACCTTGATAGCAATTTGTGTCACCTGGGTAACGCTGTAAAATGCTGCAGAAATAGGTTCAGGAGTTCTGTAGACATCTTGCTTGTTCTAAAGAACTTCAGACAAAACTCTCCTGACAGCCCTTTCATGTTCAGTTATAAGCACCTTTAGAGCCAAACTGGCAATCTGTATTTTGTCTGCACTGGAGTAATCTAAATTCGGGTGTTTTAAAAGGTAATTGCAGCAAACTTAGCATGAGTTGTGCTTTACTATTGACGCACTGAGACGTAACTGTAAAAGTACTCACACTGGCCAGTAGAAGACTGGGGGGATTTGTTTGGGGTTTTTTTTAATTGAATCTGTTGGATTCACTGCGAAATTTCTCTTGTAGTTGCTGACATTCCTGGCCTCATCAAAGGTGCTCATCAGAACCGTGGCCTGGGCATGGCCTTCCTGAAGCACATTGAGCGCTGCCGCTTCCTCTTGTACGTGGTGGATCTCTCTGTGCCTCAGCCGTGGATTCAGCTGCAAGACTTGAAATACGAACTGGAAGCATATGAGAAAGGCTTGTCTGAGAGGCCCTGTGTTGTGATTGGGAATAAGATTGACCTTGCTCAGTCCAGGAGCAATCTGCTGCTCCTTAGGGAGCAGGTAGCTGAGAGGGTCATCACGTTGTCTGCGCTGACAGGAGACAACTTGGAGGAGCTGCTGTTGCATCTGAGAGAACTGTATGACACTTATGTGAAGACGGAACAGTCATGAGGACAAAGCCCAGTCAAGTGGTAGGAGCCACAACTGCTGTGAACTGTGCCGGAAGGAGAACAAAATTAAAATAGCGGTTTGATTCGACTGCATCTCTGGTTTGGGCTTCTTGTGGGTTTGTTTTCGTCGTTAAAATGGAAGGGCACAGGATGGGGATTTGTTCTGGACTGCTTCTTTGGAAAGATTGTTTTGTTTGTTTGTTCAGTTTTGAGGTGTCTCTGAAGTTTTACAACCAAGCTTGAAGATTGTAATCGTGGTGGGTGTTGAACTGGAAACCTGGCTCTTGTTTGGCATACTGTGGAATGAAGAGAATGCTGTCTAGTAGAAATGACTGAAATTCAGGATCTGCAGGAGATGCTGTCTTGTTTTATGAGTTGTAGTGAAGTGACTTTCTCAATTTTCACTAATCAAAAATTCTAAAATGAAAAAAAAAGTGGTCCCATGTTTATCTGTTTCTATATGATGACCAGTTTCAGTCCTGTCTTAAACTTTTGCCCTGCTCTGTCATGATTTGGTGTGGGTTTTTCTCCTCAGAGGAGGCACAGCTCCTCAATAATTTTAGGGAGGAAGAGCATGAAAGAACTGCAATTAACGACAGAAATTATTTCCTCATTAATATAAATATTTAACTGTCTTTAAATGCTGGCAGCAGTTAAGTAGCTGAATAAACTGGCCAGGAACCACCCATTTGAGAGTCACATCTGTGTTCTCCCATTTAGGAATCTCAGGTAATGTTCTGAGAAATCCTTAGATACTTCAAATAAAAGAAAAATACAGTTCTTTGTCATCCCCA
>VXBT01013612.1:1412556-1426020 GCA_013400235.1 Oriolus oriolus | reverse complement strand
CTGCATCCTTTAATGGGCTGTGTTCTTAAACTTCAGGAATTCAGGAATCTTAATGTAGAACAGTGGTCTTTGCCCTCTCCTCATACTGAAAGAAGAGCTGCTTCTGTATGCTCTGGTTATATTTTGTGTAAAAGATTATTATCTTAATAATGGAAAGTCAAAATTCATCAAAACATTTTATTAGGCTTCTTCATAAGGGACCTGAACAGGCTTGTGGGATGCTGAGAGTGTCAGAGATAGAGGAAATTACTGAGTAGTTCTGAAAAAACACTCAGCTCTAGCCTCTAACCAATTATTCTAATACACCACAGTGAAGGTGATAATTCTCTCTGCTTCTTTCACTGCACATTTTTTATTTCATCCCTGGTGGTCTAATGCTTCTGCATGGAACATCCTTAAAAGCAGATTTTTGAATCTGAAAAAGTACAGGTCAGCTTGAAAGCCTGAATTGTTTAATAAATTATGGCAAACCAAGTAGTTACCTCTCCTAAATTCACATTCAGAGTATTTCTATTCGTGATCAGGTGTGGGAAGTAATCTGTGCATTAAAAGCAGCGATATTGGTATAAACAGGATCAGGAAAAAATTAAAACTAATATTAAATCCTAAAGTCTCTCATGTTTTGCTTCATCCTTGGGATTTACTGAGTTGAATTAAGTAGAAGTTAATATTCAGTTCTGTCCTTCTGTTTGGTTTTGTGCAGCATTTTTAGGCTTCACTGCTGTTCTTCCTTCTGCTGCTGCATGCTTTTCAGCCACGTTTAATAAAGCCAGGGGAAGGTTGCCTGAACACCAAAGCTGGTGCAGCTTCTTAGCAGGTTATTTAATACCCAGATGCTTTGCACTGTCTCTGGCTGTATTCGAGAATGCTGGAGGCTGTTTTAAAAGCCTTGGTACCCACAGGAGCTCCCACCCTTCCTTCGGCGCTCAGGTAGCCTCCGTTCTTGCAGGGAGAGCAGTGTTGTTTACTGGTGTGAGAAAAGCACAGCAGGTTTCCTGACACCTCCCCGGAATGTGCCATTGATCCTGGAGTTGGGTTCTTTGTTCTTAGCATTTCATCCGCCTGCTCTGAGGTGACGGCTCCAAGTTCCTAAAGCCATGTTCTTAGCAGGGTTCAAAGAGGCTTTGCAGTATCAGGTACTCCCTCATCTGGCAATGAAAAGTGCCAAAGAGCTCCAGCTTCACTGCTGGAACGGCTCTTTGTAGAAACTTCAACTTCCTGTTGTCTTTAATCGCTTGGTTCACGTTTCTCCAGGGTGCTCCTTCAGAGTGAGCACGAAGATCTCTTGGATCCCATTCCAGAGGAGGCACAGGGCTGAGGAGGAGCCTCTGGTTCTGCTGAAAATAAAGGATTTACAAAGGAAATGCATTTTGCCTCTAAAAATAGTGAGGGAAAAAATAATCAGTTTAATGGTCAATTGTTTCAGGGAAGAGTTGTGTGTTACAGGATTTCTTTGCACTTTCTTGGCTGGGGTTGGGGTGGGTGGGCTTGTTTTTGTTTAGGTTTTGGTGGATTAACTTCCTTTAGCTTTCCTCTGCTGAACCCTTTAATGCTGTCCTTGTTTTATAAACTGGCAAGAGGACAGAGACAGCAGATTTTATTTCTCATTCTGAGAATAAGCCGTAGGAATTCAATGTGAATTGAAGTCCAGTCAATTCTCTATTTCCTGGAGAGGCTTGAGCCATAATTTTGTTTAGCACTTTACAGTTCTAGTACTCTTCAATGCATTTTTTTAGTACATGATTACAACATTATTTCAGTGCTAATTGTAGGGCTTTTATATTTATTTGCAGTCCTCTTCCCCTTTGTAAGTCCTTGGAAAATGTAAGTGGTATCAATTACACAAAAAAAGAAAATCAAATGCTAACGTAAAAACGAGCATTAGAAAGGACTTCACTTTTAAACATGTGAATACTGAGGACTCATTGCAGTACAGTGACTAAAGCATTGAATCAGGGTGTTTAAGCATGAGATATTTTGCAGTCTGCTGTACTTACGGTTTCCTGAAGCACTTTGTTGCATTACCTGGTATTTTTTTTTACATTAGGGAAAGATCTGCCATTATTTTCTGTATACTTACTAGGAGTCTTCATAGTGATTTCTGGTTTTAAGTAGAATTTTGGTAAGTGAATGAGTACTCTTGACTTGACCATGCTTAACAGCTTGTTACCTGTTTTTAGATATTAATTCAAATTAAAGAATGACAGGAGAGGCTGTGAACTAGAGATGCTCATGCTGATGGAGTGAGATCCTGTCGTAGTTTGTGCTGCATACAGAACCACCATCCAACTGCTTTTCTGTCCTGTCTTCCATGGGATCCTGGCTGACATCTGCACGGTGAGTGCACCATTGTGGAAAGGGCTTTGGTGTGAATTAAAACTCCACCCTGACACAGCTAAACTTCATCCCAATGTTGATGTGTGCCTGGCCTTTAAGAACAGCTCTGTTTTCTGGTTGTCTTCCATGCTGCAGCTTCTAGTGACACTCCCCAGCAACAGTTTTTCTATTCTTTAAATAGGATTTAAATGTGACTGCACTGTAGAGGTCTGGAAAGATTGCAGTTATTACTTGGAGGGGAGCATTATTATTTGGGGGGGAGGTCACATTTACATGCCAATAACGATAAGAGATGATTTTGCAGCTCTTGATAATGGAACAAAGCTCCCTTCACAGTGCACTCTTGATTTTTCTCTAAGCAGTTCTGAAATTTATCATTTTTCTGAGTCATAAAACCTAGTTGGTAGGAGGACAAAGCCAGGGAGATTTTCATCAGCCTTGTTTTAATGTTGAGATTGTGTTTGTCCTTCGTTTCCCCACTGAGAGTAATTTTTCATCTCCTCTTTTCTGATTGAAATAGAATTGTCCAAGGAGGACTTAATGGCATCTGATTTGTCATCCATAGGGTTTGGGGTTTTTTCCTCTGCATTTATATAAATAAAATATAGCTTTGACTCCTTGGAGCGTGCATTCCTTGCTCAGCTCTGTTCTTTGCATATTGCTATATTGTTACGCCACCAAGGTGGGGACGTGTTTGTGTATTATATACACATTTCCCGACTGATGAAAGAGAACAAAAGACCAACCATACTACAAATCAATATAATTATGGTTTAATAACTCACTCGTGTCTGCATGTTCCATTTCAGTAAGAAGTAATGGCAGTGGCTGGTTACTTTGTTACAATCCATTTTATTCTGGTAACATTCAATTAATTTAATTGGAGTGGGTGGCATAATGCAGTGGTGACCTGGGCTCAGTTTGGTAGGCTTTTAACCTGACTGTAGCACTGCAGCAAACTCAAATGCTGTTATTTTATGTCATGATGAGTGAGTACAAGAAGACACAAAACATGAAGAGCCTTGTGCTTATTCAAATGCACTGAAAGTGTTTTATACAGACACAACCACCTTTTAAGATGCAGGTTTAGAAACGCACTTTAGATCCAGACTTATTAAGACCAATTGAAAAGCTGAAAATGAACTGCTGAACAAATTCTCTTTTGTTATTCAAATCCTACGTGGGGCCTTTTTGTCTTTGTAACTGGAGAAATCGATAGGCAATTAATGTGCAGGTAACAGTCAATATTTTAGAAAGCATCTGATGGTTTGGGATCAATTTTTGCATATGGAAAAGCTTCGTCATGGTTTAAAGATTTCTTATTTGAATCTTGACATTTGGGTCCTCAGTGCTTAATTACCTTTGAGACTGGAACATCATTGTTTCCCCAGGACTTGGGAATCCCCACCCGGTGCTTCCTTTGTACACACACTAATCAGCTATAGACAGAAGTTACTGTTCACTCTCTAAATCCAGATAAATTAATCTTCCACTAAAAGTGGAAAATGCTTATGAAGAAAAATATTTGCATGAGACAATGTAGTTGCTAAAACACTGGTTGTCAAGAAGACATCTGTGATATTACGGATGAGGTATCCATATTTTGATTATCTTATTCATTAAATCATACTGGTTTGTGGCTATTCATTTCCTGTTGTTTTCCTCTCTTATAAATCAGGAAGATGAGTTTGGGCAGCTAGAGTGCTTTGTCCAGACAGGACTCACATTTATCACATTTAAAAAGTAACCTGGTAAAAGGTCACTGTATTAAATCAATATTTTCTTACTGCATTGCTTTAGAAAATGTTTCTTCTCTTCACTTACCCACCCCCACAGCAGACATGTAATGGAAGTTTAAAGCAGTGGTGCAAAACAGCAATTACTGGGATGCTGAGTTCTTTCTAAAAAAACCAAAATCTGATAACATTAAATAACTCCAGCGCCAGGAGTTGTGGGTTTGAAGCTTCCCCCACTTCACAGTGGGTTGGGTGCCCCATTAGCTGTGCTTGTGCCCCTTGTATCTACAGACTTTTAAAAATGTATTTTATTTTGGTAAGCTAACACATCTCTGTTTCTAAATCAACCAACATTTTCTAGCTTCATGAATTAATTTATGGCCATTAGGAAAATGGTTTTGATGGATGAAAATTTAATGTATTTAAATACTTTTTTTTGTTAATTACAGTACGTTATGTTTCTGAGTGATTTTTTAATCTTCTTTCAGTGGTAGAAACTGAATCACGGAAGGCTGAGGTCCAAACTTAGCCAGGCTTGGAAAAGCCTATGTCCCAGTGAATTTTAAACATTTTGAATTAAAATATCCACTTGGATTTGGACCCTAGCAACTTGAAGAGTCACATAGAAATTCTGTGGCAAGACAGATGACCTGGAATTTGGAAAATAATCCTCCAGCATCCACTTTACCCTCTTTATGGAGCTGCAGTCCATGGCAGTGTTTAGGAGCTTTAGGAGAGCTCACTCACACATCTCCTATTTATTTTTTAAGGCATTCAGAATTTCTTTCAAAGTAAATAAAACTTAATCTGTAGATGGATGACAACAATTGCCATGTGAAACATGTACAATTTACTAACTGCTGCTACTAATTGATGTAATTATCACTAATTAAATGTTCTAAAGATAGTGATTTTTGTAATTGTTATTCAATGGCTTGAAGTGGCTTATGAAGCTGATCAACACAGAAGAGTTCTAGAACTGTATGTTAAGACTAAATTAAATTAGTGCTACAGAAGTTATTTTCCTAATGTATTTAGCCTGGAATAGAACTGATATCACATTTAGCTAACTAGGGAACTTGATGAATGGGTGCACAGTAGAAGATTTGCTTTTAGTGAATATTTAAGCTAAAAAGTAGCTATATTCCCTTTCCTTGCCAGGAAAGCCTGAGTGCTTGTACATTAATGGAGAAAATAATTGCAGAGTGTCACAAATGTGGTTGAATAAAGAAGGAACTTGTTCAGATTTTCTCAGAAAATGTTATGCTTGTTCTGGTCTTTCAGTTAATATATCTGCCTTTTCAAAGGCAATTTGGTAGATTCTGTCAGCACACAAATACCTCTTCAGTCTGTTGTAAAAGTGGCATTTAGGCCGACTAAAATTTGTGTTCTGTGTTCTTTCGTTGTGGAGGAGGCAATTCTGATTTGATAACTTGTTATGCCACAGTTGGGAGTGATTAATATTGATTACAAATATTTCCTATTTACCAATGGTGACTGGAAGGCACTTTTCTAAAGTGGTGCGTAGTGATGGTCCTCAGTGAAATAACTGCTGAGGTGAAAACATGGTTATTAAGATGAGTCAATCATAATGACCTTAAATAGCCAATTTCCCCAGCTTTTAGTCATTTGTTCAGTACTGCTGGAGCATCTCTCAAGAGGTGAGTGAACAAAGTTTGAATTTCTGGGTTTTTTCAAGGGAAAACAGTATAATCCCCATGTTCTCAGGGATTATCTCATTTTGGAGATTGGCACTTCATAGCAGAGGACCAGGGACATGTGGGACTTGTGAGGGGGAATTTCTAAGGGATTTCAGCTCTTTCTGAAATAAAGATGAACTGTTCTACAGGCTTCTGTTTGCATGAGGTCTTCCCAGTGACAGTTTCAGGAAGGATGTGTTGCTCCTCTGCTGAGGTTTTATACTGCCCTGGTGCTGTATTCTTCCAGTGACAGACATCATATTTGACTTCAGACTTTTCCTTACGCTGGAATTAGCTGTGTGTCAGCATTCCTCTGCCTATACAGCTCTGTAAAGTCTTTTGCAACCTTCACTTTGATTGAGAGTTTTAATGGCAGCATCAAAAGATCTTGTTCCTTTCATGAAAGCTCTTGGCTAGCAGCTTAATTCCCAGAGCACTGACCATAGGCTTCATAAAAGTACCACACATATTATTTTATCCCGGTATATTTTGAATACAAGCTGTATCAGAGATATTAAACGGTGTTTTAGCCACTATGGTCTATTAAATTTGTGCTTTTTAGAGTAAAAATTATTTTCATAATGGAGGGTGATTGCTCTGCTTTGTCATTCTGTCTTCAATTCATGGACACTGCAGGGTGTACTTGCAGCCTCGTGTTCAAGGGGTTATATGCAACCCCCATTATTGTTTGTTCTTCAGTACACAGCTTCTAAAGACTAAAGCTGTGTGTGAGCTGTTAGTTAACAGCTAAAATATTTGCCAGAACTGTTGTTGCCCTCCTAGCAGAGAGCTTGTTGTTTGTGAATGCTCAGAGAGATCTTGAATGCGATTATTAACTACTTTGCAGTCAGTTTTCCTTCACTGTTAACTGTGCTGCTAAATCCTAAGATACTGCGTTAAAAATAATTCCGAGGTCAGTGTCACATCACAGACCCATTTTTGTGCTTAAAAGAACAGATGTCTAAGTTGTGGGTCTGCTTTTAAAAACTCCAGTTTTGTCATAAAGCCTTTACAACACAACCAAAGGTCTTGCTTAGTGCCTCTAAGTCATTAAAAAAAAAAATCAGGTTATAGCATTTTAAAATGGAAAAATAGTCTTGTTTTTCCCCCACAGATGTGCACACAGCTCTACCTATGATGTTTGGTACCTGGGTTAAGCATTAGCTCCCTTTTGCACCCAGACTGTGGAAGCAGCTTGCAAATTATGGACTAAATGTGTGGGGCTTGTAGATTAGTAATGCTTATGCATCCTGGACTTCAGCAATAAAAATGGTGCTGGCTGAACGAGTCATCAGCATTCCTGAGCTTGCAACAAGAGGTGTAGGGACAGAGCTGGGGTTTTTTGCCTTTGAGGTGTGTACAAGTCTTCCTCCCTCAGATAGTAATGGGTTTGTTGAAGTAAGTGCCAATGATAGTTTTATATCTCAGTAAAATGGTGCTGCTGGGTTATAGGTAAGACCTTTCATCTGCAGAATTCCTAATTGCTTTTCTAAACCCCCTTAATTCCTTAATGCTGCAAATGCAACTATATTGACAGAAAATTGTTGTAAGGAGAAAAGGAGACTTAAAGGTTAAGGGAACAGAAAAGTGCTGTGAGTTCCCTACTGTCCACAGGAACATCTGTGCAATCTCGCATGAAAGGCTGGCTTTGTGGTGTCAGAAATTGAGAGAGCTTTTCTCTTGTGTGGCACTCATCCAGGGCAGCTCGCAAAGAGTTTTTATTTTTGTCTGCAATTCTCACATCAGAAGTAAGGATAATAACACTCCTTATTGTGCCCCATCTCTTTGCAGAACAAGTTCTGTAGAGTGCGGGAGGTCTCTCCTAGGACCAGGTCTGTACTGCAAAGTTGTGCTGGTGTCACTGCTTGGGAGCTGGGGTTAGGAAAAATTAATCCTCCCTCACAGAAACCATGTTGTTAAAGTTCTTTCTGGCAAGGATGTTAACCCCTGGTCTTTCCACCCTAGTTCTGCTGTGAAAATGAATGGTCATTTACAAACATGAAGGAAAACCATTAGCATTCTTTCAAATCAAAATATAATCACATCTTGCTAATTCCAAAGCCCTTCCCTCCCAGCAAATCTCATTAATTATCCCAGACAGGTGTTTTTCAACAAAAGCTCCTTCTTGAGTTGTCTCTTCTTCTCCAGCCTCCTACTTGAGCTAATGAAGCTTCAGTGATGTCTGTGGAACAATGGAGCAATTTCTGTAACTGCAGGTTAGAGGGAACAAATAAGGGATGGTAATTGAGGAAGGGCTGGAGGAGAGGCTGCGGGAGCAAAGTTCCTCTGTCTATGTAAAGAGATCTCTCATTACTGGTGATTAGGGAGGAAGCATTTACAGAGACACAAAGAAAGTAGCTGTGCTGGAAAAAAAAATGTTTTTTTGATAGTTTATTGATATTCAGATGCTGCTGCAGGAAAAGACCACAGACCTCGTTAGGGCGGCCTTTACGACCTTGAGTTAATGGAGAGTAGGTTTGTATCCAGAGAGGGGAACTGGCATCACCTCCACACAGCTCCTGTGGGAAGTCACTTATTCGAAAAGCTCCCTGGGCATGACTTGCAGCTGCATGAATGCTGTTTACTAACACTCTGTGCATAAATTGGATGCTTCTCTCTGGAATTAGCTGGGTTTCTCTTCTGTGTGGAAATGTGCTGTAGAAATGAAGCCTATGTGCTTCCCCAAATATTTGAATCATGTTCATAATTACAGCAAGTCTTCTTTCATGGTTGTTGAAAACAGGTCCTGCCTGCTTAGTTTATGCCTAGACAATAGGAAAGAGGCGTTTTTTTAGCAGGTATGGCAAATAAATTATACACAGGTGTTTTGCTGGGCTGGTTGACAAGCAGCCCTTCCTTGTCTAGTGGTTATGCATTTTCACAATTCATACTGGATTATGCCTAGAAGCTCCCAATCCCTGCCTCCTCCAAATACATACAGACATTTATATTCTGAACACTAAAAATCAGCAGAATTCAAATACTCTTTTTAAGCATATTTGAATTAGTCATCAGCTACTCTGAAACTTCAGAGCAGCTCCCAGAGTTTTCAGTATGAAAACCAGGCTCAGGTGGGACCTCAGGTCCAGGCATAAATAGTTATTTTTCTTTTTTATTGGGCAAAGCAAGAGCTCTTATTTCAGGAAGGAATGTAAGTATCTTCCCTGCAAAATCCAACAATGAATAAAATAACTTTCAGCCAAGTGTAGATAATTCTGCCCATATGGAGTTCAGAGACCATGAAGATATTGTGCAAAAGGCTCACAAGGAAATACATCCGTTTCTTCCCTCTGGGAAAGGAAGGTGTAAAAACAGGCACCTTCTTCTACCAGAATGAATGATCTGGTAGTTCCACCTCTCCTGATGAACAGCTGAAGAGAACCACAGCTGGAAACTGGTGCCTTGGCCATGTTATGACTTCGTCATTTTTAGGCAGACCAGTGGGGTTTGTAAATTACAGGAAGAGTTATTGTCGATGTAACCTCTCCAGATCTCAGTTGCATGTAACAAGCTTTTGAAAAGAGCTGAAACTGGAGAGAATTGAGTGATGTGCACTCACCACACCCTCAGGGGGCTGTCAGGAGCCTGCTCACCAGAGGTAAGAGAAACTCAGCTGTTTCAGGAGCCGGTATTTCTGTGACATGTACATCTGCCTCCTCAGGCAAATCCGTGGATGTTTTGCTCCCAGTTGGATTTTATCATTTCCGACAACACCTTGTTCACCATAAAAAATTCAGCAAGCTTCTTATAAAAATACTTTATTGAGGTTCTCAGAAGGGAGCAGACACAGGGAAAGGTACGAGCAGGCTCAACAGTTCATCCTGTGAATTCATAGCACACGTACTTGGAGGGGTAAATTTTAACCCACATAGAACAGGCTGACAGAACATGTCACAAGTCTGAAATATCACATACACAAGACAAGACATCATTTAAAAACTGACTTCAGATGCCAATACTGATCTACTTGACAAATATCACTGGGATACAGTGGGATGGCATTTTCTTTTACTTATAGCAGCAGCCAAAAAGCAGTTTGCTTGCAACAGCAAAATGTAATTGGCAATCACAACATCATAAGCTTTTGGGTACTACTTTACAACATTTGGGTTTCTATTTGTAAATGTAGTTTTTGGACTTAGGATCTTGAGCTTCTCTGTGCAATAATGTTAAATATGAGCATTTGCCATGGCAACTAATTACTTATTTGTGTTACTACATCACTGAGCAGTGCCAGCAGTGGAATTAATCTGCTTTTTGGTCATACTGCCTCTGTGCCCAAAGAGGTTACAGAACAAATGGGCAACTGTGATGAAGCATGAGATGGGGAGAAGAGATAAAATGTCCAGGATTTTATGGTAAAACCAAGGCTAAAGCCCTGGTCTCTGGAATATGGTGCTCTATCTGTGCAATTAGTTGACTGCTCTAAAAAAAAAAAATTGAAAATTAAACAGTGAAAGAATTGATGCTTATGTTGACTGAATCAGCTCAACCCAGGTCTCCAATGAAGTGAGGTATTTTAAAACAAAGAATGCAAGAGTTCTGAAACTTTATAAATGTAAGAGGTCCGAAAGGAACATTAAAAAAAGGAACATAAAAAAACCAACACAAGATTTTCTTCTCTCTGAGCTTGTCATTCCCTAACACAGTGCCAGAAGGGTATCTTTAAGATCCTGCAGAAGAGATTTGAAAATGTCTTTGGGTTGTCATGGTGGAGTCTGTGGAGAAGCTGGTACTGTGCTGGCACCTTCCATGTAGGCACAGGAATCCTTTTCTGGGGGCCTTCCAGGGCCCATTCCTGCTGCATGGCTCTGGGCAGGAGGGAAGCATTCCCAGGGGAGCACTGGGCAGCCTGTGGCAGGACCCAAAGGAAATCAGAGCAGTTTTGAAGCAGGGAGGGATCAGGCAATGCCAACAGGGCACTTGAAGATGTTCATTGCCTCAGAGCCTGGCTATAAACTCCCTAGGGCAGAGATCTGTTCCTTCCTGGGGTGTGGAAGGGACATCTATTGCACCCCATGGAACAGGGATCAAGATTATGGCTGCAGCTGCTGTAGCAGAAATGATAAATGAGTTGTTTTCCTTCTGAGGTTTGTTCTTTTCTTTCTGCATCATGATCTACATGTAACAAGTGTAGGGAAAAAACCCTCCCATTTACAAGAAAGATCAGGTCTCCAAATAGCTAAACTGTAGTTTAGTGCAGTAGTATCAAGCCAGATATTTATTTTTGTTGGCTTGTATTTTTCAGTTTTCAGTTTATTGGAGCAGAATCCTGGTGCTGCTCAGGCTGACTAGGTGGCAGCAGAGCTCTTTCATGGCACCTGCAAGTGGCAGACACAGATTTCACTACCTGTGGTTAATGTCAATAAACCCCTTTATCCTCGTATGCGGTGGGATTTTGTTGTTGATGAACTAAAATAAGTTAATAGTGGGCTCTTTTCTGCTTTCCTCACCTGCCCCAGACCACTGCTCCTGGGTTCTTCCAAGGAAACAAGCTGCAGTCCCACTCCAATGCTGCGGAAGTAACCAAGGCTTTTCTCATCCTCACACTGGGCTGGCTTCACTTTCAGTAGTTCTGAAGGGCATCGTGAGGCTGAATCTTCAGCTTCTTGGGACAAAGGAGTTTAATAAAAGCCCTTCTGAAGCTGGAGTGGCAGAGAGGGTATAGGACAGGGTTGACAGCCGAGTTGATCCACAGCAGCCAAAAGGAAGTCTCATACCAGAACTCAGAGATGCACTGGCCATGGCAGCCAGCACGGATGATCATCAGGAGAGTGTATGGTGCCCAGCAAATCCCAAAAATGCCCACGATGATTGCCAGTGATTTGGCCACTTTCTTGTCCCTAGACAGCCTGAAGTGTTGAGTCGTGCTCTGGGACGCCATCTTCATCCGTTTCTCGGAGCACAGAGTGGAGGCTGAATTCTTACAGCTCTTTTTGTTGCAACACTTGGGTTTCCTGGAGCTCTCCGAGCTTGTTGCTAGCAGGTCTTTGGCATCCAGGCTGGAAGTGGAGGCTATTCCTTGAGCTTTGCTCTTAGAGAGGTCGAGGGTTTCAGCTGACTCCTTCTGCTCCCACTTACAGCACTTCAAAGAAAGCTTTGCTTCTGGGCTCCTTTCCATCTCCTCAGTGAAGGACTGGTTGTGCACTTCATGGAAAACATCCAGGCGCATTTTGGTGCGCTTCTGTATGTTCAGGTAAATACTTAGGTTGAAAAACATCACGCTGACGAAAGGGGTGAAAAACTCCAGCGTGGAGGCTGTCATGAGGAAATACCAGTTGTAGAAGAACTCAGCATAGCATTCCCCGGTGGGGATGATGCTCTGGCCTGATATGTACTCCCAGCTGATAATGGCAGGTCCGTACAGCAGGAATGCCAACACCCACACCAGCACCATCTTCAGCACTGCTTGCCTGGTGTTGCCTTGCTGGGCTCTGTAGGTGACCTGCGAGAGGAAAGCCTTTTCTTACACACAGTCCCACACCCCAGCTGGCTGAGGCTCCTCACAAATGGACTGGTAGCACTCTCGGTAAAGTTGCTAGGCAATATCCCAGCAGCCCAACAAACTGATATGCCATAGGCAACAGGAGCAATTGCTAGATAAATCACATTCTTACAGGGAAGATTTAGAACACTCATTTACAGCTCCAAAATGTGGTGTCTGCTAAGTGGAAATGTACAGACTTGGTTGGAGCCTGGCAGTTGTCTGCACCCACCACTTGCCTGAGCTGTCCCCAGCTACTCCCTGTAAGTCACAAGGAGAGGGACTTGACAAACTCCTGGGCTGAATCCGAGTTGTATTTGCAGCCAGGGAACGAGCAAACAGCAGTGGATCAGATCTGCCTGTGAACTGCTCGTTAGCTCCTGCGAAAGGCTGAGCATTTTGATCTCCCCACACACCCAGGGACCTCCCCACATTCCCTGCCAAAGCCGGCAGTGAAATCTACTGCCGTGGTAGCCAGGGAGAAGCTGCGAGTCTGACTGGAATCCACTGGAGACAGTAAGCTCTTGCAAGTTAGTTAAAAGTCTGCTTACCTGGCTGGCTTGCTTGTACACTACTATCCTGTCACCTGGGAAGGGAACACCTGCACAACGGGGTCTGAGCCTTAAGTGATCTAATTATGCCAGGAATACCAATCTGAAACCACCACTGGATGATGTATTTGTGGATGATTATTGCTTTCCAGGCTGAAAGATTCATAATTTCTGGAGGATTCATAGAGCTTGTAATTATTGCAGAGAATCTAGAGAATAAAGGAGGAGGAGAGTTATGTCCCTCTCAGCTGCCATGACAGGACTCACCGCTCTTGTCACCGAGAGGAATCTGTCGTAGCTAATTAGTACGATGTTGAAGACCGAAGAGGTGCAGAGCAGGTAATCAACCACCAGCCAGAGTTTGCAGAGGCTTCTCCCGAAGATCCATCTCCCCGTCAGCACATAGGGAACGTACAAAGGGATGCAGAAGGCACCTGCAAGCGGAGGGGCCGTGCCGGTGAGACTCGGGCTCTGCACGGTGGCTGCCCCGGCAGACCCGCGGGTGCCGGGCGGGTCCTTCCCTGTGCGCTCCCGGAGGACAGAGCGGCAGGGGGACAGCGGGAGGGGACCGGGGACTGCGGGAGGGTGTGGGGGCAGGAGCGGGGCACGGCCGGAGCGGAGGCACGGCCAGGGGGAGCAGCGGGCAGGAGGAGCCC
>VXBT01013612.1:1355651-1412298 GCA_013400235.1 Oriolus oriolus | reverse complement strand
CCGCCCCGCCCGCTCCCGCCTCCCGCTCCGGCCTCCAGCATCCTCGCGTGCTCCCGGAGCAGCCCCGAAACCCCCAGAGCATCCCTGAATCTGCCCAAGCATCTCTGCATCCCACTTGAGCATCCCTGAGCATCTGCACGTTCCCACGCACCCTCTCAGCCCGGGAGCATCCTTGTATTACCCCAGAACATCCCTTCATTCCTCCAGAGCACCCCTGAGCATCCACACATTCCACTCTCAACCTGGTAGCATCCTTGCATTATCCCAGAGCATCCCTGAATCCCCCCCAGAGCATCCTCTCCCATTGCGCCTTCCCTTCAGAACCCGGGAGCATCACTGCATTACCTCAAAGTATCCTTGCCACCCTCTAGAACATCTCTACCTTCCTCTTTCCCCTCTCAGCTCAGGAGTAGCCTTGAATTCTCCCAGACCATCCTTGCATACTGCATAGCAACATTCCTGCATCTCCCCAAAGTGTCCCATGAGACAGAGGCCATGGGGAGTTCTTATGGTTCCTGCCTGGGGTCTGTGCCTTAATGAAGAGAAGTGAAGCTCGAAGCTTCACTTTTAATCAGAATCAGCCAAGGATCTCCCTGGGCAGGCAGAACATGGGGGGTGATGATCTTGACCCTGCTCCTCATGGGCAGCAGGAGGAAGAGATAAAGCTGTCGAGGAGCAGGCAAGTCTTTACCAAGTGTCCATTCCACCCGGTCTGCAAACCAAGGAGTCTTTGCCTCCAGCCCCAGCTCCAAGGAGGTGATCAACGCTCCCTTCTTCCACCACTTGTTCACTCTTCATAGCTAAAGGGAGTAACTTTTGTCTGAGGACTTGTTTCAGCTGGTGATTCTGCAGGGTGAAGTTCCCTACCGCTGTACAACCCCTGGGCACAGTGCCTGCTCCAGGTCTCAGGAGAGGAAATATCCTCACGGGTGGCGTCACAGCGGCAGGATGAGCTGCACTATCACCACTCTGGAGAACGGCACAGGGATGTGCAGAGCAGCAACACTGCAAAACAGAGAAGGGCACTGGCTGGAGACCCTGACCAAGCACCTCCTTTCTGGGAAATTCTGATGAGTTGTGAGGAACAGAGAGAAAATAAGCAAAGCAAGGAAATCGTACAAACCCAGCAACAAGCCTAAGTTAATGTTCAGGGAGTTTGCCACCTTCTGATTACTCCAAAAGCTATTTTCACCTCAGGAACTACTACAGCCTCACAGAATCCCTCTTCAAACACACTGCCACAGCCACTGTCCGGAGAGCAGCGGCTGATGCTGCTGGGAGGGGGCCGAGAGGGCTCTCTGGGGTCGCGGTAAATCATTTGCAGCCGGCAGAGCCGAGCAGTGAGAACACTTCTCAGCACTCCCGCAGCGCTGGCCTTAGTGCCACCCACCAAAGGGTGGCCTCAGCAAGAACCAGCCTCATCCTGTCCCTTAACGTGCCCAGCACCGGGACAACGCGCTGGCTCCGTGTTCAGAGATGGATTTGCGTGCAGGGCAGGCAGGCTGCGCACGGTGAGCCAGCAGCCGGGCAAGCCTGCAGCTGCCTAGCACGTGTGTCCCCTTCCTCGGGGAGACAAGTGTCCCCACGCCACTGCGCTGCCCGGCCGGCTCGGGCTGCGCTGCTGCCGCGTCCCGACAGAGGATGTCACTGTGCGCTCGTGGAGCCGCGGGTGGGAGCGCTGGGGATGCGGCGTGTGCGAGACACCGCTGGGCAGGGGGGAAAAGGCTTTGGGGTTCTCGGTGCGTGGCTTCAGCCCTGCTTGGACGATGATCAGGCTTAACCACACGCCTGGCTGGGCCGGGGTTTCAGCACAGCCCAGCTGGGCAGTCGCAGCACGGCCGCAGCAGAGAGGACATGAATTTAATGTCGATCACCACAGATATGACGGAGAAACAGCTTTTTCTTTTTTTTCTTTCTCTGACGCCCGTGATGTGTAATGAACCCACAAACCACTTTCACTCTTTCACTGTCCGGCTGTTTGTGATCTGGTGTTATTTGAAATCTCCAGCTACTCAGTCAAGCACTAGCATTCACTGAAATGTTTACAAATTCCAAATGATGGGGTGTGTGCTGTGCAGCTCCTATCCCCAGGAGCAGTTTGCTGTTTGTTAGCTGTCATCCACTGTTCAGATGTTTCACCATCCAGATAGAAAGCAAACCCCCTACTTTGTACCTAAGATAATTTACAAAGTGATAAAATACCACGTGGACAAATCACAGTTATTGTTTATCCAGAGTAAATTGCCAGGATTGTTAGGTAAATAAGAGGGGATAGAGCTCAGATTACAGGTTTCCTGGTCCTGATGTTTCTCTCTTGCTTCAGCAGACAGGATAAGTGTATTTCTAATATATTTCAGGAAACATGCCATCTCGGTAATAAAGGAAATCACACAACCTGTAGTTAAAGCAGATCACACACAGACGTGCAAGCAGATGGTCTGAGAGCTCACGTTTGGACCTGGCTTACACAGCACACATGCCACGTGTCGATATCCCATGTGCTCCTGAGTGCTTATAGATGTTCCTGTAGGGTGTTCTGATCACCCTGCACCAGGCCATGGGGTTCTCTCCTGAGCAGGGAGATCTCTGGAAGTTCAGAGCCTGAACACTGCTCAGTCCTTGTGGATCTGTCCAGTGGAACCCTTCCAGAGGGTCAGAGCTGTAGCTCAGCTCCAAGGTCTCCTGAGCCCGGTTTCTGTTTATTCTGAGGTTGTGCCTGAGAAGCAGGAGCAGGGGGGAGTGGATCACAGAATGGTTCAGGCTGGAAGGGACCTCTTGAGGTTTTCTAGGCCAACTCCTCTGCTGAAGCAGGGTCAGATACAACAGGTTGGCCAGGACTTTGGTCAGCGTTTGAGTATCTCCAGGAATGAAGACTCCCTAACCCCTCCAGACAACCTGTTCCAGGTGTCCTCCAGACTGCCCTCACAGTCAAAAAGCCTTCTCTTGTCTGCACCACCTCGCCCACAGATAGCTCTCTATAAACCTGCAACTAGGAGGATATGCACAAATTGTAGTTTTTCCACTGCTTACTTCTGTCCCACGGAGCCAGAGTGTCTGTGAAACAAACTTTAAAGAAAGAGATTGTTTAAAACACCTCTTTGTGTTCATGTCTTTACTGATGAGGACTGAAAGTGCTCTGGCATTCACACGAGTATCTGTCACTATGAAGCCCATCCCTTTGTTTTATTTCCTTTTCTTCTGCCTTTCATGATGGGACATGTTTATTCTGTTTGGAAAATTCCCTTTTTTGAGATCCCCTCACAAGAAACCAGCACACATGGGTGAGGGGAAGGGCAGTGTGGCAGAGAAAAGAGACTCCAGAGTGGCTGAAGGAAAATCTTCAAGGACTCCTTGAGTTCCTGCTTTGCCAGACCCCCAAGATACAGCAAAAACCCTCAGCATAAATATTTCACACATAGCACCAGTGAGTAGGACACAGAAAATGCCAGGGGAGCATTTCTCATGCTAGAGATGCCTTTGCAGTGAAATGTTACTCTTTGATATATATTTCTCTTAAAAAACAAACCCAACAACAACTTGTCTGTCAAAACTTGGGGAGCTATTAGGACTGAAAGCCAGCATGGCAATCCAAACTGGGCTGGGACATGAGGAAATCAGCTCCTGGCTGTGCTTCATCCAGCTCAGCCAGGTGTCAAAACAGCTTCTGCTGGTGGCAGAAGGTTTCTTCCTTCCCATACTGCAAGGGACATAACTGAGCAAGTTTGACATTGAACAAAGATGATGACGACCAGAATAATCCTTGAAAATGCTAAGAAATAACCTGTGAGCCAAATTTCAGAAAGGTGGGAGGAGCTAACTTCTCCACTCTCAAAGCAACACGTGCTGAGAGCTGCAAATGGCCACGAAGCCACCACGTCCCCAAGAAGGATCACAAATTCTGGAGGGGAATCGTCCCCATCTGGGCACAGTGTGTGTCCACCTGTGTTCAAAACATGTCCTGTACCTTTTCACTTCTTTCTTCCCCTTCCTTCTTTCCTCTCCTTCCCCTGTTCTTTCTCTCCATTCCCGGCTATAACCTGCAAATCCAAACTCCCAAAGTGTCCAAAAATGCATCCTTTAGTACAGGGAGACTTTTCATAGTTGGACCTGTCTCGAACTGCCATGACTGCTTTTGGCTTCTTGGGAACGAGCTCCCTAAAATTACAAATCACCTTGTCACCAAAGAAAGTCACATTTCTATCCGTGTTCAATCCAACTTTCGTGAGCAGGAAAATGTTTAACGACTCTGGGGGAGGAAAACACCGCAGAGCAGGATGAGTAATGCCATTAGTAATGAAGTAACTGTCTGATCAGAGTTAACACCTGATTCGTGTCAAGGCCAATTCAGTATTGTATTTTGAAATGAAAATTTCAGAGCACAGCGGGGAATGAAAACAGAAGTCATCCTACATCTGTCAGCTTCGGCTGAGTTGGCAGCCGCTGTTCAGGCCGAGAGATGTTTTCAGAGAGAGACAGCAGGGTCTGAATATCAAGATGTGATATCCATGTGCAGCTGCTGGAAGCACTTTGCCACATGGAGGAGTGAATGTTAAAGCTCTGTTGAAAAAGTCCCCGTTAAATTTGGTACTCCATCAGGGGATGGTTTAAGAGGCAAGGCTGGGCTTTGTTTCTAATACTCTTAACGGCAGCAAGCGGTGTGGGTCAGGAGTGACAAAAAGAGGTTTGGGAAGGACTAAAACATTTCTAATCAAAGCCAGTGCTGTTCCCAGGCAGATGGAAAACAGAGCAGCTGTAGAGAAATGAGCTAGACTTCTCTGGGCCATGGTGCAAGCTGTGGCACAGTGGGCTCCTTTGCATTCCATCAGACTTCATAAAACTTCAGGTCACTAAGCAATTAGAAGGGGAGAGTTTAAGCCCACTTGTGGAGTCCATGGATTTCTGCAGAGCTACCACCAGGTTCTCATGTGAGGAGAACTACAAATGTCAGCTCCCTCGCTTCCTGCAGGAACTCATTGGTAACCTTATGTAATATTTAACAGACTTCTTGGGCTAATTAAGTATATTACTTTATATAGTAACTAACATGTCTCTAATATGTATCAAAATTTAATTCAGTTTAATTCATTATCGCCGCTCAACGTGGGCCCAATTCTCTTTCGCCTTACAAAGATGCAAATCCATTAATTCTTTGTGTGCATCAGAGAGGGTGATGGAGCCCTGGGCTTGCCAGATCACTTCCAAACACAAACATAGACAACTTTGCTCTTGTCTCTGCCCAATTTCACTGAACTAAAAGAGTTTCTTCTGAGTCATGCCAGGGCAGTCGAGAGCAAAAGCTGTCCCCACAGACTCCCACCAGATGTCTTACAAGCTGGAGGGTCCTCCAGGCACAGTATTTGAGGGATTTTTCTGTAAGCACAAGCTTGTCTTTCCTGTATGACACTTCTTCCCCAAGCATATGTGGTTGTGTAAGCAACATGGAATAGATGGAAACACATTTCTCTGGAGAGCAGAGGGCAAACAAGGTCTCTGTGTCTGAGATTAGGAAAATCAGTAGTCTAGCTAACTTTATCTTGTTTATTTAACCATTTGGCTTCTCTGAAGCTCCTGATAATGAAACCTGGTACCCCCAGGTGCTGGGCAGTGTCTAGCCAAGAGGGACTGAAGCTTGCTGTTATTCTCTCCCTCTCCAGTGGCTCCTGTGAAATGATGCTGTAGCACCTGCCCAGGCCCTACGGGCAGCACTCCCTCACCAAGACATCACCTCTGTTATCCCTCTGGAGATGCTGCCATTTCAGGCAGGAATTTCAAGTGTTTATGTCTCTAGAAGCCCTCTCAAGGTTTAAGGTCCAACACTTCAGCGTCAGTTATCAAGTGCATTTTCTCCAGGGAAACGTGCCCTTCCCAGGGAGACGGGAACACATCCCTCTGTCCTTCCAGCCCTTGTCAGCTCTGCCAAGTTCCCTGTCCCACTCCTGTCAGCCACTGTGGCCACTCCCCCAGTTTTGAAGGGGCTGGATTCTGTTCAGCTCCCTGGTTAGGAATTTGCTACCAGTGGGATGCTGCTCCCCCTGCCCGCCCATTGCCTTCCAAAGCCTGACCCGCAGTCTCCAGATCACTCTAATTTAGAAAGACCTTCATCTGCATGAGGATTTTCCCTGACTGCTGGATTTTCTCATAAAAAACCTTGTCTCAACCCCATCTCTGGCTGCTTGAGACCATGCCAAGCCTGCCCTTAGATCTGTGTAACAAAGGCAGATGGAAAATATATTTCCTATTGAGCCGTGGTGTGCCTAATGTACTCCCTTCTATTAACAATTGCTCTGGGTCCTGATCTCCGATTCATCATCTTTTCATTCTTTTGATGTTCATTACAAGGCAGCAGAGACTAATAGAGAGTATGTCAGGCATCCAACTACAAAGCATGGGGAAGAGGAGTGAAAAGGGACACAGTGACAGGAGGAAGACAAAGCATTTAGGAAGCATCAGATCACTGCAGGCAAAGCTGCAACGATGCTCAGGATGTTTTTGCCCGTGCTGTTATCAACTGTCTTCCTCTTCCAAGCCCAGTTCCTATTCCTGAAGCTGGTTTGGCCTCTAGACAAGTCATTTGGAATCAGATTTGTGCAAAGATAGTACAGGGCAAAGGAAACAGAGCCCTCCTGGGTCTGGAGAGCTGAGACGTCCAGCAGGTCTCTTTATTGGTCTGGCTGCAGCAAACAGGGTTTTAGCAAATAAATCCATCTTATCAGCCAGCCTGGGCTTTGCTGAGGCTTCTGGCCTAAAGAGAGGGAGTTTGCTGTGGCTGTAAGTAACAGGATTCTCCTTTTCTTGACTGTGGTGATGAGATGGCTTTTCTTGTGAAACCACTCAGCTAAGCTGTCTTGGGGGACTCCAAATGCTGCAGAGCTGCCACTGGGTGTCACAGCTGCTGTGGTCTGAGGAGAGTTCAGACCATCCTGAAACAAAAAATGGGAAAAACTGAAATTCCTTCCCTCTCCAATGAGTAATCACATCCTGCTGGTTCTGACCTCTGCCTCACCAGAGTGCAGCCGTGCTGGAGGGAGAAGTGGAGAACAAGGAACATTAACCACTTTCTCTATAATTTAAGGAACTGAGTAACACAGGAGCTGTAGCAAAACAATATGTGCAGGAGCTATGTCTTCCTTCTGAAGGGTGTTTGCTGTCATCCCCCTGGCTGTTCTGTGCCAGAGCACAGCAGGATCACCGGTCAGATCCGGCACCTCCGGGGCATGATGGTCAATCAGCAATTTCCCTGCATGGTGTAGTGCCAGAGAGTAGAGGAGCAAGAATTTGGGGGATGCAGAAGCCAGATCTCCTTTTAGGCTGCATGACAAACAGTACCTGCTTATTCCAAAACCAGTGGCCACAGAAACTCCTCTTATCCTTTTGCTTCCCACACATCTCCTCCCTGTGGAGACTGAGAAACATCACCCTAGCAGGGCAGGGGAAGCAAGAAATCATTCCCACCTCTCTCTCTCCCTTCTTTCACAGGGCCTACAAGACACTGTGAAGTTTGAAAATGAATGTCAACCACACAAAAAACTCTGCTGTACAATTTTTGCTGGCAGTGTTATCTGATGAAGGTTGGGCTGCTGCTTGGCAGGTGGAGGATTCCTCAGTAATTTGCTTGGAAAAAAGAGAAGAGCAGCAAAAGTAGGAATGAGATGCAGACCTGAGCACGGAGCAAGGATGCCGAGAGCTCCAGTGGTTATAGAGCTGCCCTGGAGCACAGGGGTATCTCTGGTCACTACAAAGAGGGAGTTTTCCTACTTCCCAACCAGATGCTGAAGGAGACAAAGTGCAACGAATCCCCATGAGCAGAGAAGTTCTCCCTGGAGCCACGACTGGAGAAGCAGAGCCAGGGCAACTGGGAATAGAGGAGGGCACCAAACTGGAGCCAGGTACCATCAGCATCTTCCTGGTGGCTAAAAGTTTTGGCAGTAAGTGAGAGCCGGGAATATTCCTCTTCCCCACAGGGACCCAGGTCCCACCACGCTGACACCCCCTCCCATGGTGCAATTTCTCTTTTAATCTCCCCTTGTTTTGCTGTGCTTTAACTCTGTGAGTGAGGTGCTTTGTGGGAAAGGCTCTGCCTCCCATTTCAGGTGCTATTTCCCTTTCTCCTTGCTTTCTGCCGTCCGTCAGCAGTGTCTGACAGCGCGACATCGTTCATTAAAAAAGGGAGGGATCAGGTGCAAGATGAATTTTCCAAATAATTTTGCAAATGACTGTGTGTAGAGGCACAGAACAGCTTTCTGAAACAGAGTTAATAATTCCAGTTGTTAATAATGCACCACTCACAGCTGATGCTGTTCCCAGCGCCCACGGCCGGGCTGCGCAGATCCCACTTGTTTGCAGGGAGGTTGGGAAGGAGAGAGAAGTGATTCTGAATAATGCTTCATGTGACACTTGGCATTTAAGAATATTATGGCATTGTTTTAAAGCACTTCACCATTTCTAAGCAATCCTGCCTGAGACTGCATGTATAAAAATGTGCTTCTTTGTTTCTATAGGTTGGCTTTATATATGTGACCTCCCCAGCCCGTCACAGCCCTTTTCTGAGCATTGGGACACACCACAGACTTCCCCAAATTAATTGTGCAAAGTGCATGGTGTTTTGAAAAACAGTTCCTACACAGACACTCAGTATTGAGCAAGAAAGGTGAGGGATTGGGAAAGCACATGAGCTGCTCTTTACAGCAGCTGGGTTTCAAAAAGTTTTAGCAAGTTACAGGCCCTCTTGGAAACAAGCAGGAGTATTCCATAATATTCCTTTAATTTGATTATCATGATTAAGTTGGCGTTCTTTAAAGACACTACTTTTAGCAGCTCAGACCGCCTGAACTGGATCTCCTGCTTGCTGCCCTGGCCAGCAGTGCTGCAGAAACCTGGCATGGAGGGACAACCAGTGCTCATGGAGCTTCAGGGACATGCTTCAAAGAGCTTTTTTATTACTCTGCTTCTCATCGGCAGAGCTCTGGTCGCTGTGTCAGGCTCACGGCAAGTGTGGAACAGTGGAAAAACCACTGCAAGGACAAGGAAGAGGGAAGATTGTGGCTGTAATTGCTCGCCTGTAATTATCTGCCATTGTGCATTCTGTTCCTGCTTCTCATTAGCATAGAACCGGGAGGGTGTTTAATTGCAACGCGGCTCTGTCCATGGCCTTATCTGCAAGCAGAGCAGATCAGATCAGCCTTGTGGGGCTGAGGGAGTGACAAACTGCTCTGGGGCAGCTGATGGAGATCGGGAGGGGCAGCAGGGCACAGCTGCTGGAGATCAAGAGGCAGAATACAAATCGCAGGGTGCTGAGCACCAGCCTGAGGTTACACCAGCGCTGCCTTGAGCAGGCTGTTCTCTCTTCTTTCCACTGATCACTTGGTGGTGGCAGAGTCTCACATCCCAGACAAGATCCCAACGCGTTTTGCAACGCGAGGCTGATTTTCCAAAGCATCCGCGGCTGGCTGCGGGGACAGGGAGCTGCAGGAACCTGGATTTGGGATTGCACACTCCCGGCTGTGCCTCGTCATCCTGTCCTGTGCTCGGTCATTGCACAGGGGCATTGAAATTCAGCGCCGGGGTTGCACAACGCAGCAGCTGCGCGGGGAGGGGAGGAAGGAGCAGATCTGTGCTCTTGGGAGGTGTGTGAGGAGAAACGGGGCTCAAGAATGCACCGGAGTCAAGCCACGACTTGCAGCCAAGAGGCTCTGTAGCAGCGGAATGGACCTGGCCGCAGACTCGCTGTGAGGAGCTGATGCACGTGATGGGGAGCGACAGGAATTTGAGCGGCTCTGTGTGGAGCAGCCAGAAGCGGAGGGGAAATTACCCACACTTTACCTGCGGTCCGGCCCGCAGCACAGTGAGAGATGCTAAAGCTGTCCCTTCCTCGGTCCCTGCTCCTGCCACCCCGGCTGGAAGCTCAGCTCGGGCCCAGTTCAGGCCCTGAGCCTGGGCTGTAGGTCAGCGTGGTGTCGGCCTGCTGAGCTGGCTCCGCGCTGTGGGCACAGCCTGGGCACCAGGGCACTTCACACAGGGCTCTGGCAGCACTTTTGTGCCACGAAGTGAGGGGTGGCATTTCAAACCAATGCTCTCTGCTCCCAGCTGCCCTCTTCCCTGCAGGAAAAGGGGTTTTTCTATGGCCTGGCCAGATCTGTGCTCACAAGCTGATCTGACCAGTGAGGATGATAAAACCAACACTCTTACTCTGGCGTGTTAGCCTGAGCGTCCAAGTCACCACACAGCTCTGCAGCCACCTCATCTCCCTCTCCCACTCCCACAGCCTCTGTGCTGGTGCCCTGAAACGCTGCCACCAGCATTAGACATAACAGCAGACTTAATTAAAGGGTGGCAACTTGCCACCAAGAGGCAGAGCTGAGCTGGCTGCACCACTTTCAAAAGGGTATTAAAAAAAACAAAAACCAACAACCACACTGGGAAATAGCAGGGCAAGCCTTGTCACACTGACGTTGCTGTGGGTCAAGCATCTGTTTTGCCTCAGGTCCATCCCCTGGGAAGAAGTGTTGAGCAGGGGCTCTGTGGTCCCTGACCCTGTGGCTGAGCCCGCTCCCAGGATGCTCACAGGGACCCTTCCCAGAGGGGTGCACAGTGTGGTGTTGAGTCACATCTCCATCCTGCCCTGCTGGAGAGGGAGATGGAAAAGTGGGATCCCCCCCCATGTCTGCAGGCTGGGGTGGAGCTCAGGAGTTTGTTCCCTTCTGTGACACAACGAGATGACCCAATATATTCCCATGGTTATCAGAGATCTAAACATCTCCCCAGAGACCCCAGCAGGAGTGAGGGACAGTGACCACCTGAGCCGTGTCCCAGCCCTGCTATGGGGTTGTCATGGCATCTGCCCCTCCATCTGATGGTCTCAGTGCAATCCTGATGCCAGAGATCCCCATGGATGGATACTGACAATCCCTCCTCAGAGGAAAAAAGCACTTTTGCATCTGGAGCTGAGCGCCAGCAGCTGGACAAAGGCAAGACAAGGACGAACCCACTGTGGGAGGAGAAAGGTAAAGTCCTCGGGTATCGCTCTGCAGCAGGCAGATCCCTGTGGCACGTGTGCTTCTCAGCTCGAGGCAGATAACAGACAATACTCCGATTATTGGAATGCATTCAGCACTGTGCAATGCCTGGGTAAAGAATAGCTGTTCCAACAAAAAAAAAGAAAAGACCAGAGAAAAAGAAATCAGCCTTTAGCTTCTGAGTCCTCGCTTTGCTTCACCCTCAGGATTTGGTTCACTGTGTGTCCAGCATAATTATTAAGCAAGTTCTGACTGAAGAATTTTATTTACCCAGCCTCAAAAAGGAAGAAAGGAATCCTTAATAGTGGATTAGATCAAAAACCCCATCATTTATATTTCAATAAGTGCTTTAGATCTAAGATCAATGGCTCGAGGCTGATTGATAGGAGCTGTTTGCAAAGACCTTAGATCTAATTGTACCCAGGCAATCACACAGACTTTTTCTTTGACCAGTACTAGACACCATCCCTCTCGTGCAGATTGGGGGAGGGACCAGAAAATAGCAATACTTTGCACTGGAGAGTTGCTCAGCAACTGCCCCACATTATTTTTGAGTTATCCTTGAGCACAGCCTCTTTTCTCTTTGATCTTCACATAATTTTTGTTGCTGTTACTTCTCAAAAAAGACTGTGTTTTAAAAGAATTGCATCTCCATTTGCCACAATATTTTTCTTTTTTTAAAATATTTTTTCCCTCAAGCACAACCAAAGCCTGATGACATCAGGGAAAGCAGTGCATTGCTTTGCAGAAGAGAGGAAATTAAGGTCCATCTACACTGCTAGAGCCTTTCATAGGGCACTGGGAGACAGAGATTTAGCATCTTTTTCTGTACATGGTCCACAGATGATATTCAGAGGCGAAATAACTGTGTTTAACTCTTGCCACCAAGCAGCCTCTCAGCTGGGTTTGGGCAGCTGAGGCGGTGTTAGAACTCCCATTTTGGCAGCCTTTGGTTAGGAAATGGCCGTGGGGTGATTTGTCAAGGGAGGAGAGTGCCAGGGCTGGGATTTCTCACCAGGCTGTAACTCCAGGTGGAGCTTGGCATGGAGAGCATTACAGTCCTGATGTGGAAGGAGCATCACATCTCATCCACCAGTTATTATGAGCCCTGCTGATAAATGCCTTTATGTGACACAAAAAGTGATGAAATCCTGAGCTGCTCAGCCTGAACCAGAGCTGCCTCCGTGCTCTGGTGACACAGATCCCTCGTGGGGCCCAGCAGAAAGGAGCCTCTGATTATTGGGGTGCATCTGATCCTTTTCTCTCTCTCGTTCAT
Source organism: Oriolus oriolus (assembly GCA_013400235.1). Classification (NCBI taxonomy): domain Eukaryota; kingdom Metazoa; phylum Chordata; class Aves; order Passeriformes; family Corvidae; genus Oriolus; species Oriolus oriolus. The sequence goes on along the minus strand of VXBT01013612.1, from coordinate 1,400,010 downwards.
TTTCTGCTATTGCCACACACAGTGGGAAACCAGAGTTTTGCGCTGCTTTGGTCTCTCCTGGGTACCACACACAGAAGAAGAGCAGGTAAAACACCAAGCCCCTGAAATATATATATTAAAAAAACCCTTAAGAAACATAGAGAAGAAAATAACCCAAGATTTTAAATTGCATTTGCAAATATGAGTCAGTAACATCTTCTGTGAAACTGCTGCCAGCTACGTGGACTAAAGATGGAATGATTCCAGCACAGCCCCTGCTCAGGGAGAGCACCCTCCACTCCTGAGCCAGGTTACAGCCCAGCCAGAGGATGTCCTCAGAGGAACAACCAATTTCATCACTTCTCTGCCTCAGAGTAACCTTGTTAGGCAATCCCTCACCCGGGCAGAGCACGGGGATTTCTTTTTGCACTCCTTCCCCCAAAACAGCTTGTTTGTTTTGCTGCTGTTTGACCACCTGTCAGGAAAACAAAACCCTGAAACTCTGCACGCAGGTTAACCCCCGAGGCAGCAGAAGGGAGCAAATTTCCACATCTAGTAAAAATCTCAGCTGCGAAGGTCTAAAAATAGACTTCTCTTGCCTCAGGAATTCTAGCCTTGCCTTGTGAGTCGTGGTGCTGCAGATTATTGCATTCATAATTTAAATGTTGGATGTGTGTAAAATTACCGGTGTGGGAGTTATTCAATTTCTGGTAAGTACATTTACATTAAATAGCGGCCGCACATACAAAAGATAGGAAAAAGTCCTTCCACTTCTGATTTCCTGAAGCAGTGAGAGCATGTGCAGCCTCACAAGGCTGCTCTTGTGAGCAGATAATGGGTTTTTTCCTACTAAAAACCTGATAAAGTTCACTCTGGCTGAAAGGGCACTTGTGTCTCCTCTCTGGGCATAGGGCTGCTCCAGACTCATCCCTCTCCAGGCTAGAAGAACTCCCAGGCCTGATCTGAGCACTGCCAAGGATGGATGATGCTTTTAAATTAAAGGAGGATTGATTCAGTGTAGATATGAGGGGAAAAAAATTAGGATGAGCGTGGTAAAACACTAGAACTAGTCCAGAGAAGGGATGGACATCCCATCCCTGGAGGTGTGTTAAGGACAGGGCTCTGAGCAACCTGGCCTATTTGAAGGTGTCCTTGTGCATTGCAGGGGGAATGGACCAGAAGTTCTAACCCAAACTATCCTATGATTCCATGACTAATTTGAGGAAATCTGAGGCTCATTGGTTCCTTCCTCACCCCACTCCTTCCTGCTTCAATCTTCACTCCTCCTGCCTCCATTCTCCCAGAGAAGGGCTGTTTTTCCTGGCCTGTGCAAAGCCACTGCCAAAACCAAAGCGGCTGCATCTGGAGAGCCATTGCTGGACCCTGCCTGAGCTGCACATGAGGGGCTGCAGCAAGCAACCCTGGCCATTCCCCACCAGCATGTCCAGGCTCCTGGGGCACCTAATTGCCAGACAGCCTGGGGGTTTCAGTGATTTTTGTTTAGTGATGCTGTTCTAACTCAGAGAGTGCGATCAGTGAATCACGTCGTGGTCAATTAGAAGTTTCCTGTCAGTCATGCCTTCTTGGACATTATTCCCAGCAGTGTAAATGCCATGCTTGGAGCCAAAATTGAGCTCTGTCAGCCAGGGAGAAACCCTCACTTGGTGTAAATGAGGAGAGAGGACCTGCAAAATCCCCTTCACAATGGCAGGGCTGGAAAATTACAAATGTGCTTTGCATCCAGAGCGGCTGCGCACAGGTGAAGCGGCTTCTGCTCCTTCCAGTTCCCATCCCTGGTGACAGGAATCCATGGAAATGTGAAAGGAGCCCTGGGCAGCGCTGCAGGCAGAATGGTCCCTCGCTGCTGGGAAGCCTTAGCAGGCAGCCAGCTGGCAGGGCTCCTTCCTGCTGCCGTGGGGCCGGATGGCCGGGATGGCCGGGAATGCGGGGCTTGGCGCTTGGGAAACGCTGGCATGGCCGGCCCAGCCAGGCAGACACGGGGCATGAGCTCTCCTGCCAAAGCTCAGAGCCTGGATTTTCACCCGTGGTCCAGAGCAGGGCTGTGGTTTGGGTTCAAGGACATAGTTTATTTAGCATGGAAATGGGCATAAGTGGGGATTTTCACCATCAGGATGAGCTGCAATTTCCACCGAGCCGCCTTCATGGTTAGAGATGTCTAATTTGACATTTAGCTTAGTTATGGTAAAAAAGTCAATTTTTCAGACTGAGTCCACCTCATTCTTCCGATACTCAGTATAAAAACAGAAACAAAAATGATTCATGGTACTTTAATACAGAATAAAACAAACCCCTTCCTCCACAACAGGGTCCTTTCTTCCCCTCTGAAGGCCATTCTTCCACCTCATCACTTGTTTTCTCCCATTTTCTGAAAGAGCTTCCTTGGACAAAAATAATGCTGGACATGTAAGACAACATTGTGAATATCAATGAAGGGTTTTTTTTCTTTTCCTTCTGCTCCCAGTTCCTTCTCTGGGCTAAAAGTAAATAGAGTCAGCTGTAGCTGACACAGAAGCTGACGAGGGAGGCACATTAGTTTGTCTGCCTGTCGGGGATTTCTTGTGTAGCAGCCTTCAGATCCAGAGCCAAACTTTGCAACTCCATCTGGGACAGGATCTGGGACAGGATCTGATTTTTTTTCTTTTTGTTCATGCTCAAATATCTTATTTACTTCATTACTGGTTTTTTTTTTTGGGGTGGAGTTTCATGATGAGAGCTTTTTTAAACTCATTTTTAAAACTAGTCTGTAGATTAGTATAATTTATTTTGGGAAAGTTGAGTTGCTAATTTTTAAACACAGAAAATATGGAGGCACCATAAAATTAACCTGGATCTTGTTTTATGGATATGTGTGAATTTGCAGGTTACTAATTAGTTTATTCTAGTGGTTGCCTGGCGACCAGTGGACAGGACTTTGTTACACTAAGTACAGGAGACTATTCCAGCAAGTAATATGTGCATATAAATATTTGCTGGATCAAAGCTGCTAATTTTACCAAGCTAGAGAATCTTACATGCTAAAACAGTCTATAGTGTATCAGTAAACACAGCTGACAGTCTGCAACACTGTCGTTTTTTTCTTTTTTCCCCTTTTCTTTTTTTTTTCTTTTTGTAGGTGTTGCTGGTTGTCACAGTGTTAAAGTCCAGGGATTTTTTGCAAAATTGCAGGGCTGAACTGTCCTGAGCCCATTCCTGGGGTCAGTAGGTGCCTGAGCTCTGTGCTGCATCGGGAGGAGGTGGCACCCTGGGTGTCAGGGCAGTTGCTCTCGTGCTGTGAATTCTGCCAGCCCTGGCAGCTCTGCCCCGTGCTGTGGGGCACAGTGCAGATGTGCCATCAGGAACACTTGGAAAATAAATGTGCATGCCACAGAGAACATTTCTTTGCTGTCCCTTCATCCACAAAGCCAGCAAAATGGAGAGGGAACTGGTGCTGCCTTGGGGAAAGGCTGTGCTACTGGAACAACAGTATTGAATTCAGTGAATAATTAAATTAAATTAACCAGCATCAGTAACATCTAACCTGAAATCTGTCTGACCTGGCACAGGGAACATCTAAAAGGAAATATCCCTTCCACTGTGGACTGTGAGGAGCTTCCCTTCACTCTGCCTTGTGCACACCCACCCTGCTCAGCTGCTTCTCCGACTGAGATCCTGGGCACAGAGGGAAGTTACCAAGGAAGAACTCGGGCAGGTTAAATTTTACTCCCACGTCAGTTCTGACCTTACATCGATAGTATAATTAACTTCTATTGACTTGAGTTTCCGGAAGGAAGCCTCACACGAGCTGCTGAATTGATCTACTGCCATCACAGAGGGAAATGCGGCCCCAAGAGCACAGGGGTCACTTGCCTCGCTGCCGTGCGCGCAGCTAAGCTCGGATGTGGGAATTAATTCTAAATGAGATGTTCTTGTGGCCAAGTTTGGCAAATAAACATCTATTAGGATATAAAGCATCACTGATTGATCACCTGGCAGCAGTGGTGCATAGGCATTGGGAAAATAGAGTTTCTTCAGATCTGCTCCTGGAACTCAGGCTGAAGCTCACGTGTAGCAGCCCTCATTGGGAGGGGGTTCCTAAAAGTCAGGTTCTACAGTATCCCCCTAAGGAGCTTCCCAAATCCTATAGAGGTGTGTGAAGGATTGAAGTTGTGAGTCAAATCTGATTTACCCCCACCTTCCCTGCTATGGATAGGCAAAAAATCTGTGGATTTCCATCCCAGGGAAGATGGGGTATGAAAGTGAGCCAGTTTGGCCCAAATATTTTTATCCTGAGTACATCCTCCTGCTAATCTCTACTCAGCTCCAGGAACAGGAGTTTCCAGCACCAGAAGTCATACCTGGAACTAGAAAAATTCAGGATTCAGCAGAGGAGTACATCACACATTCCAAAAACCTGTGGATATGGCACTTGAGGACACGTTTTAATGGTGAACGTGGAGGTTATCATTGGATTTGATGATCTTAAAGGTTTTTTCCAACCTTAACAATCCTGTGATTCTGTGACTGTGTCTAGACTTTGTGAGAAAACATGGTTTTTAAAAAGCTTGCTGGCTTCCTACAGAAAGCCCCTTGAAGTCTCAGGTTTTTAAGCTTTCACAACTTTGACCACAGAGATTCTCAAAACTTTATTTTATATTGAAGGGAAGTGGCTCGGCCGCTGAACTGCCCTCAGCTGAATGGGTGCAGCTCCCAGGGGAATTATCACTGAAGCGGAGGATACAGGCTGTTGTGTCTTTTCCTTTCCATGCCATTACAAAGAACATGCTTATTCAGCCTTTCAACAGACTGGCTATTTCTACTTATTCAGCTTTTGCCATGTTCCTCATTATTTACGGATTCCTTTTTCCCTTGAATTGCTTTTCTTCAAGGTACTGGTTAAAATTCATGTGGTTCCAGCATTACCACGTTTTTCATTACAGCCTTATCAGTATTACCAATGTCTGCTTTTAAAATATTTTTTTATATTAAATAAATTTCTGTAACTGTAGCTCTTTCATACTATCTTCCCCTTTTCAGTGCCAGCAGCTCAAAACACTCTATTACCACCAGTAGAACTCAAAATTCCTGTCTTTTCAGATGAGCTGGACTGCAGGAGGAAACCTTTATTATTCGGATTACGGAAGATTTGGATGTTTCCCATTTTGCAGAGTGGTGTCTGGCTCACTCATATGGGGATGCAGGAAGAGAGAGACCTTGAAAACTCTTTAATCCACTGGTTTGATAACTTGGGGCTGATTTGCCCAGAGATGTTTTGGGAGTCCCATTCTGCTTTTAATTCACACTGTCCCTTAATCCAAATTATCTTTCAAGTGTGGACAAGCCCCTCACTCCTCTAAGGTGAAGCTGTTGGTGAACAGGAGCATTGAGAGCGTTTCCGAGGACGTTTGGCACAGAACTGCGAGGACACTGCTGTGTCTCTGAAAGGCTGTGGAGGCACCGGGTGCTGGGAATTCCGGCCTGGAGCAGGGACAGGCAGCACCGAGCTGAAGGTGCTGGAGCCTTCACTAAACAAATGGGTTTGGTTTTGAAACTTCCTGGCAAGGAGTCACGGACTAAAAAGAGCTTCCCAAGGCAGGGCTGAACAACTTGCCTGAGCGTGTTGGGACTGAGTGACTGCTTTGGCTACTGGATGATCTGGAGGAGGAGGGAGGAAGCCTTTGTCTCTGCCTACATACGATGGGTGATGGATTGACTGCTGACAATCAGCATTTCTGCTGCAACATGCCAAATTTCCTTGCAATATCTCTACATCAGCATCTCTAGATTTTTTTGGTTTAACATTTTGCCCTTCCTAACCCATTCAGGTTTCCTAAATGTGCTGCAGTGATAAGGTTTGCTGGGATCAGTTTTCTAAGTGGATTGTGTTTCTCCACAGGAGAGAAGCAGTTGGGTTTATTATAGGTGGAGCTGATGGTTACACCTATGCTCTGTCTCTATGCCTGAGACAGTTGCCCAATACTTTCTACTGTAAACCCCCTGCTTAATTACTTTAACATTGCAAAACTTTGCCAACAAGGCAAAATTCCCGTGCCATCTCGTTAAAAAGTAACTGCTCTTTCCACTCATTGCCAGTGCTAGAGGGAGACAAATATGGAGTTAGATTCTTCTCCCTGTCCAGTTTTAGGGTTTTATGGTGTTAGATTGCTAGAGAATAGCCCCTGAATGTTTAACAAAGGAAGAAATTGTCAATTATCCTCATTTTCGCTAAGCATGGAAATCTAGCTGAAATGCTCACAAACTGCCCTGGAGAAGGATGCCCGTGCCTTCAATTAAGACCTGAAAAAGCTATAAAAATTCAGTATATCTTGGTCATCTAATTGGTGGATTTCTCTTGCCGTGGTCCATTTGGAGAACTCTTTCAGATCAGCTGCTTAGTCATGACAAAGGCCTGCACCATCAGAAAATAATAATTTAAATTCCTGCTCACTTTGTGGGGCTTTGCTGAAAAGCTGCAGTAGAAATATTTCTATGCTGCATGTTGAGCCTATAATGTTGACCAGTCCAAGAGGGTGGCTGAATTGGGGCTTACTGGAAAAAAACCCACAACTTTTCTGGGCAAATCAGGAAAATATTGCAAAAATATTTGGAGCAGTACAAATTATCCTTTAGTCCCAAAGATTTGTACTCCCTAAAGATGAGTCCAACAACTTGGGTAAGTGCAGGGGTGAAACAACATGTGGGCACAGCAAGACTGGATTGAGAAGGACCAACAGACATCCTTGGAGTCAGCTGTGCCCACCCCAAAACACTCCTCAATCCCAATGCGTGTGAGAAATTCCCAGTGGAGATTTCATTAAATCCTCACACTTGTGCCAGAGCAAGGAGCATTATCACTGTTAATTCGTGTCTCGTACGCTGTCAGCACGTGGCTGATGGCCAGGAGCTGTCAGCTCGTTTAGGGGTGAGTAATACTCCAGAATCAACAGTGTGCCAGCAAAAGTATTTGGGGATGGCAGGAGGGAGCTGTGCAGCAAAGGAGTGGTTCAGATTTTGTGATGATTTTCCCCACTGCCCTTGCAGCCATTCCCTCGTTAAAGAACATTTGTATCCACCTCTGATGAATGAGTTCGTGCTGCAGAATTAATCTGCCCATCCCTGTATTTGCTTTGCACTAAGAGCTGAATCAATGGTAAGAGAAGATAATTTTGAGGGTAAGTATTTGTGTCTCATCTCCCTCCTTCACTGCCTACCATTTCATAATCACATATGGCTTTGTGGACCATTTCTCTGGGGTTTTGAGGTATCCACTGACCTGCTCAGAGTGACAGGGCATGCAGGATGTCAACAGGATGAAAGAATTCATAATCACAGGGATGCTGGCTTGATATAACTCTACACATCTGTCAATTTGATATTAAACCTCATCGAATTGCAGCATCTACAAGAAAATATACGGCTGAGGTCCCCCCCGATAAACCACCTAGAGACTGATAAAATAGAGAGGTACTAATCCTCCGCCTGTCCTTGAGTATGGCACATTCTCCTACTAATGTTACGGTGAGCCCAAATTGGATACTGAAACCAATTGCTAGCATAAGTATACCACAAATCACACAGCAGAAGCAGTAACAGTGCGATCGTTCGTGCCGGGGGGACCCCAACCATCCCTGGGAACGCGCCCGGTGAGGCGTCCCCGCGCCCCGGGGGCTGCCGGTACCGCCTCATCTGCATAGCCACGCCCACTTCTGAATATTCCCTGCGCCATTGGCCAGCGGTCTCCCCAGCGGTGGCGCGGCCCAGGGCGGTCAGGCGAGGAGCCTCATTAGCATTCGCCCCGCCTCCCAGCGGGGAGACGGGGGAGCTGATTCGTCGCCTTGGCAACGGCGGGGCGAGGCCACGCTCTACGATTGGCGGAGCCACCTGTCAATCCGCTGCGGAAAGGGCCGCACTTCCGCCTCGGTGTCCGCGGTGCCGGCGGGGCCGTCGCTGGAGCCGGTGCAGGTAACGCTGCGGGCCGGGCTCCGGACCGCCGCGCTCCGCTCCCCGTCCCGCTCCCCCGGGGCTCCCGCTCCCTTCGCCGGCCCCAGCGCCCTCACAGCCCCGCTCGGGCCCGGCTCGGGGGTCCCGTCCCCAGCGGGCCGCGGGCCGCGCTGTCAGTGCGGCGGGAGCGGGCGGGGGAGCGGCTGCCCCAGAGGTGCGCTCCCGACCCGGCGGCCGAGGGGACCTTGACCCGCCCGGGTGTCTCGGGGAGCTGCGGGCCGCAAGCCCGTGCTGCAGCGTCGGCAGCGTTGGGGTGAGATGCTGAGCAGTGCCCGGTGCAGTGAATCCTGCCCGGTGCTGTGATTCTCCTCGGTGCTGAGCCGTGCCCGGTGCTGTGATCCCATGCAGGGCTGAGCCGTGCGCGGTTCCACCCCATCCATTGGCCTCACCGGGCCCGGGCAGGGAGCGGGGTTTGAAGGACGTTGCTGTGCAGAGGGTGCGGGTCAGTGCAGCTTCGTCAGCCCCAGCGCTGGGCTTTTTCTAATTTTACCATATTTTTCCGATTGCTTTTGCAGCTGGGTAGTTTAGCAAAGGAGTCTACGACACCCGGCTCCCCAGAGGAATGTGCTGGGCTCAGTTTCAGCACAGTACAGGAGCCTCAAGGGGCCTTTTAGGCCACAGCTGAAGCACAGCAAGCAGTCGGGGTTTATTTGGGATGGGCTTTTTTTAAATTTTGTTTTTCAGTTACCTACTCAATGTTTCTCTTACAGAGCTCCTGAAAAGGAGACAAGAAAGATGGGAAAAATAGCAGGAAAAAAGGCTTTTTTTTAAATAACATGCCGCCAGAACTTCTGCATGGTAATAAAGGTATAAGTTGCCATTTATTTAATTTGCTTATTGATCATGTTTGTGCTCTGTTTATGTTTGGATTCAGGACTCCTTTTGGAAGCAGTTTGTTACTGTGCAGCACTTGCAGGCCAGACTTTCAAATGTTGGTTCAAAACAACCTCCTGGCTTTTGTGTGTGCCATAACCTTGTGTTCCCTCTCAGAAGTATCTGCCAAAGCATGTTGAGTGCAAGCACGTACTTCTTCCATTCACAGTGAATTTTCTCAGCTAAATTGCATAGCCTCCACTTGAGATTCCAGGAAAAGTATAAAGGAAACATGGATCTGCAGTGTTGATTTGCACCACTCTTCCCACTGTGTTTCCTTTTCTAAGGCTTTGCATGCAAGGGAAAATAAATCTGATCATTCCAGCGTAACCTTCCAAAGTTCTATAAATTCACGTTGCCATCTGGGGGCAACCGCGTGTGTTATCAGCTTAACAAACTTTACACCAGCGTGTTCAGGGACTCCTAAAACCTCAGGGCAATTTCTGGAAGCAGTGACTTGGGTAACTTCCAAACATGAAGCGCTGTGCTGTGGGATGGGAGTAGGAGAACTGGCTAAACTAGCATGGAAGCAAGAAATTCCGAGTGGTGATTTTCCCCTTAAGTAACCTCTTGGGTTTTCAGTTACAGTAAATACAACTTTTTCTTAAAACAGTTGTCAAGCCATACAAATATTTGACCATGTGACAGAAAGCTGAGGGCTGTCTGGGATAGGATCAGGAGTGATTCTTACTGGTGCTTTCCTGAACCAACAGCACCTCATGATGAACTTGTAACTTCAGGAAGTCCTCAAAAGGAAACACTGAGATGTCTGCTGTCCAGGAAAAAATATGGCCTTTTTCCTCCAGAACTGGCTCTTCAGCCGTGCCAAAATAATCTTAGAAACAGAAGGCAAAAGTTTGAGATAGCAAATGGTGATTGGACAACAAACCCTGTGCCTACAGGTAGTTGAAGACTAGATGGGATAAAGGTTGCAGTTGCTGCAATACTGAAAAGCAGTGTGGTTATTAGTTATTTGTTTGCTGACATCTTTTGGTAACTGATCTCAGAAGGTAGTTTTCACTCTTGGATGGTTTCTTTAAGTCAGTTTAAATACTGTTACTGCTTTCCATGATATGTACTTGTTGGCAGGTCTTATGATTGGAACTGGTATTTCTTTCAGTCTTTCTTCTTGTGAATTCTACTGTGTGAACTTCACACATGCTGACCTAGAACAAAGGTGGAAAGCTTTGCTTTCTGTTATCTTAGTGTTGGCTGGAAAACGTCCCAATCAGGCTTTTTTTGCTTTGATAAGGTTATATTTTTAAATCAGTGTTTGTAGTGCCAGTCAGATGATTTTTTTTTTTGCTGTTGTTTGAAAGCAAGATTAGCCTGCAAGTACGCTGAATTTTTAAGCAGATAATTTATTTGCTTTGGTATTTGAAGTAGCTTGTCCTTGAACAAATGCAATGTTACATCATGCTGTTGATATCTAGGCCTTCTGTTTACAAGGTGCCATTTTTCTAGTCCTTCACTCAGCATCAGTTTTGTCACCTGCATCATGGAGATATAAGAAATATCTGTATCTGACACTGATACGATGTTCTAAAATGCTCATTGTTTAGTCTCTTCTTTGTGAAGTAACTAAAATGTTCTTACAAATTTTTGGAAGAAATGCATAAAATGAGGCATGCAAAGAATATGTGTTAAATATGGAGTGCTCACGAACTTGAATGTTGTTGCTGAGCTTGAAAATACGTAGCTGATCACAGGGGCATCTTCTCGGAGCTGAATAAATTTGGAAAGTGAGAGCAAGGAACAAGTTGGTCACCCTGGATCTGCCACTTTGGAGATACGGGACTTCGATGTTTTTCCTGTTGCAAAAAAATAGAGGTTGTGCTTTATAGCAGTTTTTTATTGGGTTTTACTATTTTATGGAATAGATCATCCAGAACTTGGAATTCAAGAATTCGTTATCTCAATCCTCGCATCTTAATTACTGTGCAGGCAAATGTATGATGACGTAATTATTTACTTTGTATCCTTAAAGGCTTGTAATAGCACGTTGCAGGAGAGCAACAAGCAATTAGAATGTGTCAAATGTGGCTTACCATAACTTTCAGTTATACTCTTTAAAAATGTATTGTTGATTCAGTGCACAAAGATAATGTCTTAATTTTCAGGATCAATAAGCTACAAGAATAGACTAAGTTTACTTAAACTTGATTTTTTTTTTTCTTTCCTTAAATACAGTTACAATTGGAAATTCATTTGCTGGTCTAGACAGATCATTTAGATTAATTCAGTATATTTTATTATGCACATAATTTAATGAGACAGGTTTGTAGTAAATTGCAGCAGCTCTTCATTCAGAAAATGCAGAGGCTGCACAGTGTTGTCTTCCTGGGCTTGTTTATCCATCTGGTCGGAGGGAGGGTGCACAAAAGGTGAATTGTCCCTGCAGCTGCAGAAACAGAGCTGGACCTTTTAGTTCTGGCCCTCTTGGTTTTATAGTCCCCAACCTGAACTGTGTTTTGCTCTGTTGGACACGTAATGTCTGTGCTTGGTGTTAGACCAAATGGAAGCCTTGGTCTGTGGTGTTCCTGCTCCAGTCCAGCTCTGTTGCTGTGCTGGTCAGTTTTGGATGAGGTAAAGGCTCTTGGGATGCTGTGAACCTCTGGGGTATTGCAAAGTTTGCATGCTTAGAGTATTTGTCAAGAAATGTGTTTTCGTGACTGGGTAAATAACTTCATTATATTTTTACCCTTCTGAGTAAATTTTTTTTAAGGCTCCCAAAAGAATCTGTTGTGTTTTGATTCTAGTGATAGTTAAAGGCGTGGAGGTTGAAGGTGGTAAAGTGTGTGAATTCTGAGGTGTCTGTGGGTCACGTCACTCCCTTCAGCTCGCTAACTCACTACCCAGCTCCCTCTGCTCCTTAAAACGTGTCAGGGCAATCAAGTGAGGATGAGAATCCCTGTAATAGCTCTCAGTGATGAAACTTTTGTGTGTTAAGGCTGCAGAGAAATCCTCTCACCAGCCTGTTCGGAAGGGGCCCTTCAGCAGCATGTGCTGAATGAAAGGAGAACTTTTTCAGGAGAGCAGAACTGCCCTGTGCATGGGTTCTTTCTAGGTTTTGCACTAGAACAATGAAACTGTTGAGTGGTTGTTTAATACTGGAACAAAAATGCCGCCCATCTTCAGAGGTGTAAATAACTTTGTTTACATGCTCTTGTTTTGTTTTAAGCAAAGTGCTGTGCACATTTTGTTACCCAAGTGGGTTAATGTTACTGAGCAGATAGCTGGGTGGATTCTTTATTAAAACTGGACTCTAAATGGAGATATTTGTCCTGTCTTGAGGAGTCAAAGTTAATTTTGTTTTATTTTTTTAATGTCTTGACAACAGCAAACGTAGTAGCAACCTTATACTGTAATCCAGTAGGTGTTTACTATAAATGCAGCTTTAAAGGAAATTCAATCATAGCATCAATTCTGACTTCCTAAAGCTTTTGCCAATTTGTGGTGTCATCTTAAAACCCTTTTACAAATAGTCTGTTAGCTGTGTGCATGAGCTCGTGCTGTGGAATCTGAGTGTGTGAGGAGTTGGTGGTAGGCATAAAAATATGGTTTCTTATACTGTAGGGCTCTGCACTGGGTTAGTCACTGTCATCCTCCTGCTTTATTTGCAATATAATTGCTGTCATAATTGTCTAAGAGTCTCTGTGAAAATTATTTGCAAAATACCTTGTACAGAATAAATGTGAACCTGCACCTGTCTGGAGAGAATGAGTCCACAGAGACGAAGCTGCCTTTGAGGAGGAAGATCTATAAACTTAAACATGCAACTGTTTTTGCTGTTCTAGGGGTTTTCTCCAGTGATGTTTTATGCTGTAACTGTCTTCACATTCATAAGCTTCAGTGATCAATTTGCAGGGGTGGTTGCATTATGATGAGAAATACCCAAGCAGCCTTAATTTTCCCTTCAAATAGAAGTGTTCATAAATGATTAATTATATATTTACTGACACTTGTGTCCACAGCCACTGTACTTGGAGTTATTGATTACTTCCCACCTTATCTCTTACGAGTAAGATAAAACAGGTCCCCAGGAAACCACTAAGACATAACTTGCTTTACAATACAGTATTGAGTGATGTATTTTTTCTAACAGCATGGCTAGAAATGAGCTGATTTATCACTCCTGATCAAACCTAGCATTATGCATCATGCGTGGAGAGGTGCGCAGAACAGAATTTTGTCATTTTTTACAATCATGGGCCATGAAATAGTTTCCAAGGGAAGGTTAGAGAGTCTGAGAAATGCCGTACTGGATGCTTTCAGATGGGAAAATGTCTCAGATATTGAGGTAGTGTTAAGAAAGGAGAACATTTACAGAATTCTGCATGAATTTCAATGAAGTGTTTTGCATCAGAAAATTCTAATCTGCTGGAATCAAGTTTCCTTGGTCTGTTTGTGTATTAGATTTGAAGGAAGTTCTGCAAGCCAGTATCCTTGGCTGTAGAACAGAATTTTTGGTTGAAATGGAAGTGGGGAATAGCCATTGGTTCCATAGGTAATTGAAGACTATTCTGGGAGGATATCTTCTATCCAGTTTCATCTTTACAATTTTTATGTTAAATAAATAATACTTCTGGTAGCATCACTGGAGCTTTGTGCTGGGGGCAATGATTAGTGTGTAGGACGATTATTGTCATTTGTTGTGATGCAGAAACAAGTTTTGTGACCTTTAGTCCTTTGAAAGCCAGACTTGTAGTGTTTCAGTTGTCTCTTAATTCCTGTGAAGCATCACCAAAAATTGGTATTGCTGAGAGAACAGAACATGGTTCTGCCTGCCATAAATCGTTCAGCTCCTTTGTTCCAAGCTAACCTTTCAGATGTTCTGTTTGTTGTCATCATTGTTTCAAGTGCTGGCACTGGACTGTCCCCAGGCCATTTAATAACTCCCAACTACGTAAAAGCCTGTGGTAGGGACAGCTGCAATCTCCAGAGAAATAGAAAAGTGACAGTGGGCTGGGTGCTCAGCTGATCCTCTTCACTCACCCTCTCTGCACTTTATTTAACAGATTTGAGAAGGAAGTTGCCCTTCTCTTGCTCTGTGTGTGTTTGCAGAGAGCATTATCTTGCCAAGACATCTGGAAGATGGTATTACATTCAAACTTTGGAGTAAGAAACAAATCTCACTTGGTAAAGAAAATCCTCTTCTGGATTCTGCAGTTGTCTGGCTGAAGAGATTTTAAGTGCGTAACAGTTAATCTAAATTGCCAATTAAATTTGTTTCTTGGCTAATTTTTGTAGATAGTTTAGATCCAGTGTTGCTGGTAACCTAATTTCATGAGTCAATTAAGATTCATCCTTGCTGAAGCTTTCATTCAGAGATGAAACACTGCAGTTTGATGTTTTCAGGAGATGTGTATGAATCAAACACGCATGAATATTTATCTTCTAGTTCAAGTTATTTATTTCTATCCCTTGAAGTACTACAGCTATGTTTTATTTCAGCTAGCAACTCAAGAGACCATGGGGTTGGCTCTTATTCCACCAGTCATGCTGTAGGCTGTTGGGATTTTTGTTCTCCTTTGTTTCCCCGTTTCATATTTTTGGTGTTAGTGTGAAGGGTGTGGATGTTTGATCTACTACTGGCTCTTTGGGAATCTCTTTCTGGACAGAAGGTGCATCCTGAGCTCAGGATATCGCAGAGCCTCAGAATGGTTTAAGTTGGAAGGGTTAAACCTCATCTCATGCCATCCCCTGCCATGGGCAGGGACACCTTCCACTATCCCAGGTTGCTCCAAGTCCCATCCAACCTGGCCTTGGACACTTCCAGGGAGGGAGCAGCCACAGCTTCTCTGGGCACCCTGTGCCAGGGCCTCCCCACCCTCACAGGGCAGAATTCTTGTCTAATATATAATCTAAACCTGCCCTCTGTCAGTTTGGAAATTCACGTTCCCCATTGTCCTTGTCATACCAAAATAATGAAAATGGTTTTTGTGAGGAAGGTCCCAAATGACTTTTTTTTCTTTTTCCTTTTTTTTAATTGCTTGCAATTTTTCTCTTTTCATATTAATGAACTTAAATGATTTTAACATTTGCTGTGGAAGTGCACATCCAACAAAACCTTTTTAGGCATGTGAAAAAGCTGATGAATGTGCTAGTTCATGAATTCTTTGGTGGCAGTCTTAATTCCAGTATATTGAACTCCTAACACCCTACCTGCTCATGCTGATGAACCTCTGTGGTTATTTTCATGACTGCTTATTGATTCTGTACTTGGTTTTACTTAAATGCTCCTGGATTTCACAAGTAGATTCAATATCTGTGTAATGCATAGGACCAAGTGTTTTATATGTCGTGTAGAGATACAACATGTGCTTTCAAAGCAAAAAAAAATTAGGATTTTTAATTTAGCAGGGTGATGTCAGCAAAGCTTTCCAGAATTGCTGCATGATGAGAAATTTCAGCTTGAGGTCTGGAGGGAAAAGGCACTGCAACTGTCCCCAGCCACCTTCAAACCTGAGCTTGCTGAGCCACATTCCAGCCCAGTGAGCCACTCATTGTAAATGCTGGTCTTTCTATAGAAATGTAAATGTTTCTTTAAGGAGGAGTAACTTTCGGTTATCCAGCTGGGTCTTTGTTGAGGATTAACCTGGAAGAACGAGTTAGGATGGAGGAACTAGTGAATTAATTTAGGGTAGTTGCAGGTTTAAACTCTTACAGGCCTATAAGTTTTTGGGGTTCTTTAGTTGGTGTATAAGTTCCTAGGATGCAGGATCATGGTGACAGAGGAACAAGCTGGTTGTTTTTATTATTTTCCTCCTAGAAAATGAAATTTGAGAAGGAACAAGCCTACGAGGTGACAAATTTGAGGGATTACTAATTTACCAAGATAAAGGCAGTGGATTCCCACACGCGGGTTTTGGAAAGCAGCCATGAAGGTGGAACGTGCATCTCCTCTCAGAGAGATGCTCACATGCACGTCACAGAATGCGTGGAGCAAATCAGGCAGTTTATAAAGTGATTTGCAGAGTCTTGCGCTTTTGTTGTCCTGGTTTTAAAAATAAGTTCAAGTGGGAGGAAATGGTTTAAAATAGGAACTGTGCAA
This sequence comes from Oriolus oriolus, assembly GCA_013400235.1. Lineage (NCBI taxonomy): Eukaryota > Metazoa > Chordata > Aves > Passeriformes > Corvidae > Oriolus > Oriolus oriolus. The sequence goes on along the minus strand of VXBT01013612.1, from coordinate 1,384,106 downwards.
AGTCTGGGGCTGATGTATTTCTGGAAGAGAGTTCGTGTACCCTCTACTGCTGGCGACTGTGACCTTGTAGGGGACACCCTGACCTGCACAGAGCTTTGGAAAGCAGAGCGTGTTACTGGCAGCCAGATCACCTGGTACGTGCCCCTGCCGAGTGACAGGTTCAGCTCTGTGCCTGACAGACCGCTTTGTGTGACATTATTCACAACCAGCTGATGGACAGATCTGCTACCGCTTCGTTCTTCCTTGGTCATGGGACCTTGGCTGGGGCTGTGGGTGGTGTGAATAGTTTGTTACACTCTCTGCATCAAGGCTGCGGGGGGTCACTGGGAGAACGGAGTTTGCTCCGGAGCTCCTCCTGGGACCTCTCTCATGTTTAGGAACATGAGCCCTTTCTGTTTGTTCCCTCTCCTGTGACAGACGTAGTTCTGGAAGGCAGAATGTCAATCTGAGTAATTCCCTCCCCTCTGTAGAACCTGTTTCAAGGTGTGCTGTGGATGTGTTTCTGCAGTTTTTACTTCAGCTGCATGCTTTGTTTTGTCCTTTGCAAAACATCCTCACGTCCTTTAAGAAAGGGGTGTCTGTGGTCGTCAGTCAGGAATGTGTGAACCTTTCTGATGAACTATGAGAATGTAAAGAAGTTTCAGTGATTATCACAGAATCATAGAATGGTTTGAGTTGGAAGGGGCCTTAAAGATCCTCTCATTGCACCCCCCTGCCATGAGCAGGGACACCTTCCGCTATCCCAGGTTGCTCCAAGCCCTGTCCAGCCTGGTCTTGGACACTTCCAAGGATGGGGCAGCCACAGCTTCTCTGGGCACCCTGTGCCAGGGCCTCCCCACCCTCACAGGGAAGGATTTTTTTCCAATATTTAATCTAAACTTGCTCTCAGTCAGTTTGAAGCCATTCCTCCTTGTCCATGCTCTTGTAAAAAGTCCCTCTCCACCTTTCCTGCAGGCTGCCTTCAAGGAACCTGCTTTTGAGTTGCTGTGCAGTACCAATGACACTTTTTAACAGCAAAAATGCAAATCAGGCTCTGTGCCCGTGTGGTTTGTAGTTAGTTATATTTCTGTCTCTTACCTGTTCAGGTTTTGGGGTTTCTTCCTTGGGACAAAAGTGGCTTTTTTATTTCAGCATTGGTACCTGCATTTCTAAATTGCGTTATTGGACAGCATAATATCTTGTTTAACCTGTTTGTGAATGGCTTTACAGCATCACCAAGGTCTAAAGCTTATTTCAGAGGAACCAAAGAGGCTGTTCTTTGATTAAAAGATGCCAGAAGCTTGTACAAGTTTTTGACTTCACATTCTATACTTAGCTAGTTTGGGTTTGCATATTTTAGGCATTGGCATGCAAATAAGCAAAATGACTAGAAAATCTATGTTCTGCCCAAATAACTTGTTCAAGACTTGCTTCAATGAGTTACGTTAGGCTTGTTGTTTTCTAGAAATTGCTTTAACACTCAACTTTAAAGGTAATTTCAAAGAGTAAAATCTTATTGTGAATAATCTGGACAATGTATCAGAATTACATATTAGCTAATACAGCTGCAGTACAGATTTACCAATCAAAGTTGTACCGTTGGGATGGGTATTATGCTTTTTTTGGATGTTTTTATCTGTTGTCGTTCAGTTTGAGCTTCAAAAATAGCATCTCTCCTGCAGGGAAATTAATTTGATACAAAAATAAAAATAAACGTAGTCATTTGTACTCACGCACACAAATCCCATAATAAATCAAATTAGTTCTTACCAGTCTGTAGCTTTAAAATATGAGGAAGTAGATAAGCTTTGTTGCTTATCCTGTAAACCACAAAATCTGTGCTGGTTGTGGCCAGGGGTGTGTTGTCATCATTAAATGAGGAATTTCCAGTTCTCTTAAGATGCCTCTACTTGCAGCTTTTCCCTGTTATTGATGGGATGGTTTGGTGAGTGCAGCTGGGCTGAGATGCCCAGGAAAAAGCGCATTTCTGGGTGTCTGTGCCCTGAGCACCCAGGCTCAGCCCCTTGGCCCTGCCTGGATAGTGAAACCCACTAAGATAATTTGAGCCTGTAAACCAGCAAACCTCAGCTGCTGGAACAGTGTTCTCTCAACGAGTGAAGTCTGTGTGGAAGGAAACCTGTTTGTTACATTCCTAATGGTTACTGTGCATGCAAGAAAATATCCCAACAGACTTTGTGTTTCTTCGACGCTATGGGACTGAAAGGTGAGACCATGATAGGATGTTTTTGCTTTATGAAAGATTTTCTAGGACAGCAGCTGGTCCTGAGCTCCTGAAGGCCTGTCTGATACAGGAGTGTTGCACCCTTCCTTCAGTGGCAGTTTTTGATAAAAGCTGCTAGCCACACTTGCTGGTGTGCAAGTGAATTCTTCTGGGAACATCAGGGACATAGAGGAGGAAATACAGATTACAGATACTGAATATGAAGCAACCAGGATGTTTTTATCTTCTGGCATTTCAGCCTAGCTGAAAGTAACTTCTGCTGTTGCTCTTAGTAAGTGAACAGAATTTAATCCCAACTTTTTGGCTCATGAAATCTGAATGCTGTTGTCACTGTGTGTTCAGCTACATGCAAATTCATGTTAATCTCTGCTATATAAAAAAACTGAATGTAAAAGAAGTGATATAAGCGTGAAGTTATTCCTAGTGTAACTCAGCAAAATATATTTTTTTATCCTTTTTAGAATGTCCCTAGCACCTTAGAACAATTTGTGGCTATTATTTAAAGTGACTTTAATGAATATTTTGTATATAACTTACAGGCATATCATTGAACTTTCATTTTCAAATAGCAGTGAGCTTCAGGTGTGGTGTGAGATGGATGTCAGGAGAGCACAGCATACCTCTGCTTTTCATTTGTCTTTGATTCTGGTCACTTCATTTGTACTTGGTGAGTGTTTTTATAGGAAAGCTTCGTTGCCTGTGCAGTGAAACTGCACACTGTGGGATGTAGTTCCACTTCACAAGGCCTTTTGTAATGCAATTATTATTGTGCAGGAGAGGGGAGAGGAGAAAATGGCATTCATCTGTATGACCTCATTTATTCTAAGTCTCTTTTAATGGTATTTGACAGTTTTTTAAGTCATAATTTTTATTTCTTAGTGCCTTCTGCAAAAGACTAAACATGAAAAGGGAAGATGAAAGAAAACATGGAGAAAATAATGTAGTTGTGCTGATCTTGAGAGGGCTGTGTCTTGTACATCTGTAAGTTCCTTCTGGAAGTACTGGCTGCTGTTTTGCTAGAAGGATGCAGTGCTTGCAGACAATTGAAACCATAAATGTCTTTCATCTTCAGAGATACTCGGAGGGTGAGGACTTGTAAATATGATATTGCTGGTGCACAGATTGATATAAAATCTTATAGCAGCAAGGAAATGGGAGGTTCCTAAGGGAAAAGTGACAAACTTGAAACACCTGGCCTTGAAAGATGTAAAATAATTCAAGGCAAACGCTAAATTCATTCACTTAGATGAGTTCCATAATGGGCTGGTTTAGCTCCTCCTTCTGAATGGACAGTTAGAAGAACTGTGAGACATTCAAACAGCTTTTGTTCTGGGCAGTGAAGGGAGAAAGACTTGAAACACAGTCTGGTTTCTGCAGAGAGGAAGGAATTGGCTTCGAACGTGGTAAACTCTTCTCTTAGGAGCAGAGTGTGCTTCTGGCTTTGTTTCTCTTAATTGGAATGGAGTTGTGCAAGTTATAATTACTCTGAAGAAACTACTGTCACAAAGACAGTGGAATCTTCAGGATCAGAAAAGATTGAGACTGACAGATTGAGGTTGTTTTGGAGGAGATATCGATGGCATTGCCATGCTGTCATTTATTGCTGTGTACTTGGCTCGTTGTTGGAACCTGGTGAACATTTGTAAGAGTGGAAACAAAATTTTCTTATTCTTCTCCTTAAACTAGAATTGGGTGAGGTAAAAATATTTGTGTTACACCATTGCCAACCATCTGGAAAGAATCTAATTTAGTCTATCCATAAAGTAGACCTGGAATGCTACGTAAATCTGTAAGTTATTTGCAGAGTGTGTGGTTCTGCTGAGGAAAAGTTTGTTGGTTCTTTACATTCCTTCAAGAAGGAAAAATCTCCAGCTGTCTCTTCAAGAGTGCATAGCAGTAGCCTGACAAAACTCCTCTCAGGGTCACTACATATTGATTGCATGATGTACAGTCAGGCCCAACATTTTCATGCAGTGGTCAGATTTTGAGATACAAAGGTTCTTTCTTGTTCCCAGCTTTCTTGGTTAAGGATGCAGGAAGGCTTATCCTCTTGCTAAGGAGAATTTTTGGTTTGCCAGCTGGCTTTTTCTTCTGTCGGTTCTCTGCTCCTTTTAGCTGTACTTGCCTGAAATGTAACTTGCTGTAAATAAGATATATTTTACAGTAATATATATGAAATATTTATACAGAGAGAAGTGTGGCACAGTGAATCAGCTGTTCTGGTGGCAGGTAGTAGTTGTCTTCAAAATTACTGTGGTACCAAAGAAAGCTGTTTACTTATGAATGCGAAAATCCATCGTTTGCCATGGGGAAGAAACAGGAAAATTAGTGTTTGTCAAGTGTGAGTGTTTGTACACAGGAGAACTGTGGAAGCCGCTAATTTTGTTTCCCTGTCTTGTCAAATAGATCCTCTAAAGCAGCTGGGTATTTGCAAAAGAAGACCCTGACAGCACACAGATATTTAATCTCTAAATCAAGTTCAACGATGCATTAGAGGGAGCTGCACTGGCTGCACGGAGATTTCATACTGAAGGATGAACAGTGAAGAAGAGTTCTATGATGCCGTTACGGGTGAGTGATGGGCACAGTGCCAAGGGTTAGAAAACCCCTATAAATTGCATTATGTGTGTTGTAATACATAGCTGTTAATAATAAATCAAAAGTAAACTTGTGTTGGTAAAACTTGTAGTGCTGTCTTCTGAAAAGTAGAAAGGGAAAATTATAACTTGTGTTCAGGCTTGGAAATGAGGGGTTTTTTTGTTAAAGCTTAATGCTGGTTATTATTTCATCACTGTAACAGTCCTTTAGTGGCTAGGTCTTGCTTTCATTTTCTGTGAAAAGCAATTTAATAGGAGCTTGAGAAGTAATGCTTTTAAGACCCCTTGAAAGGTGAGGTATTTTCTGTGGGTTGCTTTTATTGTTATTTTATTCTTTTTTTTTTTCATTTTAATGGAGAACTTATCCTAAAGAACTGAAGTAGAAAATGTTTTTCTAGTCAGAATCAAATTACTGTAAAAGTATGTTTTCAAGATAGGGAGCCAAGAGTCTTTGCAATCCTGTTTTTTTCTAAAAAAGCATACATGAATCACTTCACACTTGAGCAGTGTATCAAATAGTACTTTGCTTTGAACTAATAAGGATGAATTTTAGATGGTTTTAGTGGTGAAATAAAATGCTTGAAGTATTTTAATAAAGAAAAAGGAAATCCTCTTAAAGATCTCAAACAATTTTAAAGTCTTCCACTGAAATTTCTCTTGAGAAATTGTGTAGCAGAGGTGAAATGAGAAATACTGAGTGTATGGTGGTTACTGTGAAATCACAGGAATGAAAAGAGAATAATGGTAAGTGTGAAAGCTGAAGGAATGGAAGTGGCATGGTAGATAGAAGTGGGTAAGGTAGACTTAGACATGGTTGGTTGGAAATTCATGTGAGGAGTAAACAGAGGGGGCTGGGTGAAGCGGTGTGACTGACAGCAGACTGTACAGGACTTGTCACAACTGTGTCACAGAGGAGAGAAGGAAATTTGCATTCATGCCAGCTATGAGTTGTGGGGACTAGTACTCCAAATTCATCTGTAAAATCAAACCTTTGTACTGTTAAAATCTTGAAAACACAATGGGTTGTTTCTGTATGTCATTAGTAATCTTTCAGTTCCAAGAGAGAGCTCAGGGTCCCTGCCATGAATGAACTAGACCTCTTCCACTGAAAAAGGTGTGAAAAGAAATGTGCTTCTAAGCATGAGGTCTGCATTGTACAGCTTTGATGGTGATGCATTCCTTTGTCCCTTGCTGCAGAGCTGCACAGCCCTTGGTGTTTGACTCATCTACATTTAGACACTCTGGTTTTGTCCTCTTTCCTCTTTTTTTTCCCCTCTACCTCAAAAGATTGGTTCCCTTTGCGAGTGCTGCAGGTGGTGGTGACTGAGCTATTGTGCACGAGCTGTTCTTGTACCTGCAGTTGTGGCTGACTCTGCTCAGACCTGGGGTGTTGTGTATCAGTTCTGGAAGCACTCCTTGTTCCATCCTCATCTCATTCTTCCTCAGGGGGAAATGTGCTGGCAGGAGATAAGTTGATATGTGTATGTTATATGTGTTCCCTGGAGCCTGATACTTGGTTTAAGAGGAGTGCTAAGTTTGGAATACTTTACTTCAGATTTGTTCTCCCTCGGGACTGTCTGTCTGTAAGGACAGGTGCTCAGTCCCTTTCTCCTGCTGGATTTTAGGAGATGCTGACAGTTTGATGAGTTACTTGCGCAGACCTAGTGAAGTCAGACCTAGTTCTTTGTAGCTGTGTCTTGTCCAGGTCCGAAATGTGATGCAGGGAACAACAGTAAATGAGCCTCTCTGCATTCATGTTCCCTGGCTGCTGATGTCTGTAGTAACTCTTTGCTCCTGTTTCTCTTTCACTTGGTGCTTTAGTGGATTTTTTTAGGTGTTAATGGGTCCTGGTAGTGCCTGCCTCTCTCTTAGATTTTTAATGGTCTGAACATGGTAGGTGTAGACGCAGTGCTCCCAGGAGATCAGGTCCACAGTCAAGGTCCCTTCTGAGCTTCCAGGTTTCCAGTGACACTTCGGCGTTTGGCCTTCCAAATTTTGATTTAAAAAGAAGAAATGCCCTTGGCAGACTCCTCAGACTGCTCTTTCCATGGATGCTCTCCTTGTTTTTAGGTCAGATCAGTAGAAGGGCAGAAGCTGCCTTTAGATGTACTTGTTCTGCTCAGAGTCTAGGGTTGGGATGTGGCTGCCAGGAACGAGCGCTTTTCCAGCTGTGTTTTAGTGCTGAGGTGAAAACAGTGTGTGCACCATACTTTTCTCTTGCTCCTGCTGCGTCCTGGGCCCTGGTTTCCCTAGAAGGAGCTGCAGTGTGTTCCCAAAGTTCACTGATTTTAGGAATTGGGTGATGTGGTTTGTGTCCTGTAGGGAGTAAAGCAGGCTTAGAGCACTTGGACTCTGTGGGAGTTACTCTGGAATTCTGCATCACTCTCAGCAGCAGTCTGGGTAGTTTCCTGCCTCCTTTAAGGTAGTATGGACTCACTCCTTGAGGAAGTCACAGCTTTTCTATAGTTGCTAATTGATGATATCCACTTCTAGAATGTGAATCTCTCCTAAGGAGATCCCTGATTTCTGTTATGGTGGATTGAACTCCTTGGCTGAGAAGTTTCCTGCTTCTGACACTGTCCCCATCTCATCCAAGAGACATGCTCATGGGAGGGAATTGTGTGCTGTGTGGTTGGGAATCATCCTCCTGGCATGGTTTGTCTCTGACTGGATGATGATGGCACTTGTGGAGGTGCAGCATGGACTGGGGTATCGATGAATCGAGGGGATGAATCGTGTTGGTGACAAAGAGAGTTTCCATGGGGAGAAGTTTCTTTGCAGTCAGAGGTTATTAACATTGCTGACACTTGACAGCCTTACCTCATGAATGAGTACTCCACTTGGGAATCCCTTGGGAATGTTACTTGTGATCTCATTTAATTCCAGACATCACAGCTGTCAAGAATCTACTTTTTCTCAAATTCCAGTGGAAGCCTTCTGTGAGGCAGGATCAGGATAAAGGTGGCCAATCCTTTGATGAATTTCAGATTCTTTGAAATTTTCTGTGAGACAAGGAGCATGTGGCTTTGATCTATGTCACCTTGGGTGCTAGTATCATCGCAGACTTTTTAAAGACTGTGCCTCTTTTAGAACTGTATCCTTCATTAATATTGCCAGGTATCTTTTTGTCAAAGTGTTTTGTGAAAGGGTTGCCACAAAGCAGGAAAATACCTGGCTGTTTACCAGGGTAGTTTATTTTTGAGAACATGGATAGTTTATTTATTCTTTTTAAATATTAGCCTGCAGTTCCACGGAAATCAGTTGTGTGCCCATGAGGCTCAGCTGGTTCATCCAGCCGGGTGTATTTGTGAGGATGTTGTTCTCTGTTGCTTTCTTGTGGGGAGGAGGAAGCGAGGTTATCTGCCAAACTGATGTGTTTTCATTCTGTCTGGATCAGACTGAATCAATGGCTGTGTAAGTATTGCAGATGTTGTGAAAGGCCAACCTGCCTCCCATCAGCTACAGCTTGTGACAATGGGCTTGTTTTGGAAAGTGGAGAATAGTTAATTTCTGGCAAAGAAAAATAATACCTCTTGCTTCACTTGCTGCCTACACTTCCAGCTGTTTATCCCTATTCCTTATGCCTTTTTTAGATCTGAAGGCTCTCAGTACCAAGGTATTTTGATTCCCTTTCTGCCTTGGCTGACAAGGCTTAATTAGTACGTAGGGAAGTTGCTGACTGTCCGTAGGGGAGGTCTCGTGTCTCTGCCCATGACTCACAGAGCCGGGGCCTCTGCTGCCTTGGCTCATGTGCAGCACACTCTGAGTGGACTTGTTTCATTTGCAGGATGTGGAAGAGGAAGGCTAAGAGAACTAAAGTTACTGGCAAGTCACTTTTCTTTAAGCTCTTGAAATAGATTTATGTCGGCACCCAACTTAAGTAGTTTACTTTGAAAATTTAAGACTTGTTAAAAGCTTCTGTTTCACTCTTAGCACATGTAAGTGGAACTTCTGATTAAGCTAATTATTGACATTGTATTTCTGTCTGTGGTCCCCTATCCTCCTTTTAAATCTCCATTTTTATCCTCACTCCCAGTGGCTTTTCAGTATGAAAACTGTCCTGTAAGTAACTCTTACCTACTCAGTTTTTCAAGTTCAAAGCTTTATTGGCAGCTGGTGTAAGGCTCTTTTTGGAACTTAGAAAAACTACAACAAATCATTTCTGTAAGCTGTTTTTCTTCCAGATCTACCTCCTCTCTGAAGAACAGTGTCTGGATAGTTCTTCATAGAACTTAAATACCTGGAACTTCACTGAGAAGCATCTTCTGAAACTTTCTCAATGGGCTTGTAGTGGATAAGTCATGTGATGCTAAGGTTGAAAGTGTAGTTGAAAGTCTATGATTATCTGGCTGTGTACCATAGTGGTTTTGTTGTTTTGTTTTTTTTTTTTTTAAGTAATTAGGTGGAAGTGCAATCTAATAAAAGCAAACTTACCCTTCTGATGTACTTCCTTTTCTGGAGCAGGGATTTAATTTTTGTTGTTTGTCTGCAAGACATCCATTTGAATTGGCATTTATTTACTTAGCAGTGACATATTGTTGTCCATAAATAATATATATACTTGAATCTAAATTCCTGTTGTGCTTTACAGCAACAGGACAAAACAATTCTGAAACATAGGAAACAGAAAAATGAATGTGGATAACACAATGACCATTGATAGGATTTGCAGAGTTTCAGGTACAATGTAAAGACTGAAATTACAGTGACATTTTTCAGAACTATTCCTCTGTAATCCAGTGGACTATTCCTGTTGTGAACCATTACTTTTACATTTAGGTGTATTTATCTCATTGAAGTGATGCTATTCCTTACATTGTGTGAGCTTGATCAGTTTTTTGGGTGAAGGCACATGTACCAGAAAGCTCATTCTTTTTTTTTCCCAACTTTATAGTTAAACGAATAAGTTATTTTGCTGCTTGTACTGTAACAGGTTCAAAAAAAGCTAATACATGGTTAAAAATACAATTCAAAAATCGTAAATATTTTGTTGTGAGTTGACTGAAGGTTTTTTTAAGACAGGTGTTTCAGGGTAGTCTTCATTTTAATGGCCTGAATCTGTATGTGACTGTCATGCTTCCCGATTGAGTACTAAGACTGCCAAGGTGTGGTTATTGCTGTGTAATTACATTCTTGTGACATCAAAATGTAGGAGACAGGGCAAGACATGACATCACCCATTACACCTGCTGTTTACCAAATAAGATCATATCAGTGGGACTTCCTGGTGCAGTTTTGAATGTTATTGCCGTTGTTTTGATCCCTGAAAAAAGTGCAGCTTTTTGTTTCTGGAATGCATGCCTTGCATGAATTGCTCTAAGCAAAAGCAGCCATTAGAGAAGTTAAAACAAAGTTGAAGTATCACTTATTTAAAAAGTTAATGGCAGAGGAGGATCACAGCATTTTAGTCTATTTAAAATTGAGATTGGAATCATATTTGTCACAACTTATTTCTTTATTCCGTTAGAGTGTTTACAGGCTTTGTAATATTTCGGAATCTTTCTGTACCCACAGCTGGACTCTGGGACAGGCCATAGCTGAGTGTAATGGCAACTCAGCACAAAGACAAGGGGGGGCTGCCCAGGATGTGACAGTTGGAGTGAAAGGAATGCAAAAATTATTATGTATTCCTTAAAACCATGGCAAAAATGGTATGCCAGAAAATACTAATGTTTTCATGTTGCTTTTTGATTCTGACTCTTAAATTGGAAGCTGGAAACTAAAGTCTTTCTTGAGGAAGAATTGACCTTTTTGGCACTCAGAAAAGACTTAATGATCTTAGAATTAATTTCAGCAGAGATGTTCCTTTATTACACTGAACAATCAGCAGCATTTTCTGTTGTAGTGCTGTGGCAGTTGTGAGGGATTGTGTTAATCGATCATTTTTGGGTGCTCTGTGGTGATGCTGTTGTGGTTTACCAGTGTTTTGTTTCTGCAGTCAGTCTGGGTAGCAGCACTGAGGAAAGGCCTCTTGCTGTTGATTGAGACCAAGGGTGTGCGTAGAGGTGCACAGAATGCTTTTAAAATATTCTTATTCAAAGCCAAATGCAAAAATTGTCATTATTTGTATTACTGTGTGTGTAATTTATGTGACTGAAAAGTAAAATCATTAGACTGGAATCTTAGATTGTTGGTTTAGTCCAACTTTTACTTAGGGCTGCTTGATACACGCGTTTGTGTTTGACGGATTCCTGGTGGTTTGACATTTTTGGGATTAAAGCTGTTTCAAGGATGTTGCTACAAGCTGGGGTTTGGTTACAATGGTGTTTCCAGTAGCTCTTGACCAAGTGGATGGAACTGGGACATAGGAAATGCAGCCACCTCCTGTAGGTCATGCTGTGGGTCACTTGTAGAGCTCAGGGAATGATTCATCCTGGTCTCCACATGTTCCTGCTGCAGCCATTAGGGAAGTGTTACATGGTTTGCATATATGGGTGGTAAAAAGGAGCTCAATATCCTCCATTTCTGTGGGTCCAGTTGTCTGGGTGTTTGCCCCTGCACTGTGAAATGGCCATTTTCTCTTTTTCTTTTTATCTTTTTCTTTTTTCTCCTTGCCTCTTTTTCTCACTGCCTTGCAGTGTAAGTTTAATTTATTTAAGGTCTTTGAGGAAAACTACATAACTGAACCAAATTATTGTAATTACACTGCAGCTCTGAAAAAGAGACAATGCAGCTAATCTGATTAGGAGCTACTTGAGAGCCTTTAAGATTCTAAATCAGTTTTATATTTAGCAGTGTGAAAAATGATAATTCTTGATTCTAATGCAATAACTGGCTCATAATAATCCTGGAAATTAGGTCACCTAATAGAGGGTTTTCACTCTGATACTCTTTGAAATAAACTAACCTGGTCTAAGTGTCCTTCAGGTGTGACACTTGAAAAATGTGAGTGGCATGCTGTGGCATGGTAAGGTTCCTGAGAAAACTGTTGCCTTTTGGTTTTTATACAGGCTTTGATTCTGACAATTCTTCAGGAGACTTTTCAGAAGCAAATCATAAAGTTCCAGAAATGCTTGATCTAGATCCACACCAAAGCAATAGGACTGGAAAGCATAATGGAGAGACAGAGATACAGGAAAATGGGATTAAGAGACACAGGTAAACACAAAGAGCTGCATAGGAGATGAGAGGTGACCACGTGCTGGCTCATACCTTTTGGGGCATTGCTGTTCTCGTGGGAGAGGGTAATTCTCTGGAATTGAAAAGTCATTTCACGTGTCTGCTTCCTGTGCCAAGTCTGGGGTGATGCTTTGCCTCCTTTATAAATTGCTTCAATACCTCAGAAGAAAATGGCTTGTTGTTTAATGGGCTGATAATGACAGCTGGATTTTTTTTTTTTTCCATTACAGGACATCATTACCTGCCCCAATGTTTTCTAGAAGTGATTTTAGTGTCTGGAGCATATTAAAAAAATGCATTGGACTGGTAAGTTAGCTTGGATGAAGTATCTGTTAGGTCTCCTAATGTCAGCTGGTTAATTTTTTTGCTTAAACATGAAGACACAGAATGACACCTGGTGCATTTTTATTTTTTTTTCTTTTTTGCTAGGAAACCATTTTAAACTGCAACTCTCTAAATCTCACTACTTATTTATTAACAGTACTATTTACCTACCTTCTTTAGCTGTTAGAGCATGTGGATTGGCATTTCTGAAGCTGTCCTTTAAGAACTAGGCTAAAGCCATTTAAATATAGTCTAATATGTTTGATTGACACAATGCTCTCTTACCTGCTTTTTTTATTCTTTACGTAGCAAAATGTGATTTAGGGCTTTATTTTATTAATTCATGTCATCTAGGAGATACATCTGTACTTTCAAAACTCCTTTTGGTGGGATGAGTGACCTATCTACTAGAACCTTTTGCTTGGACCAAATCAATTTAAGTCAGTTAAGGTTAACATTTTTCTTACTGCCTGTGCCAAGGTGAGGAAAATGTTGCATTAGCTTCATCTGGTGGCCTTCTGCTTTCTCTTAAGTTTTAAAGTTTTAAGCACTTACATGAATGCTTTAATGCTCAGTCACGAGTGCAACTTTGTAATTAAACAGCCAAATTGGCTTGGGTGTAGTAAAAGACCTGGGGAATTGGAAATCTCTGCATGAACTTCGTGTCTGTCTTGTATCCACACGTGAAACCAGAAATGCTCTGACACAAATAACAGGTTGCTTAAATAAAGTCACTAAAATCTGTTAGAGCAATTCAAGTACTATTCTTAATTTAACTGTTCCTCTCAAAAAATAATTTGTGGTTGCTGCAGTACAATAGATAGATTTTATGCAAATAAGCAGGTGAGGGTTTCCAAGGAGCGTGCGGCACTTCAGTATCAGCATGGAGCTGGGTTAGCACATTATTGCTGTTACCTCTGGAAATTTTAACCTCTTCTTTTAACCTTTACACAGACCACAGCAGAGAAGGTAACATTCTCTGGGGATTTATTAGGTTAACTGGATCAATGTTTTAAGTTGTTATTTCAGATTGCAAGTAGGGTTCTGCAGTGCTTCCAGCCCCTTTCAGCTGTAGCATTTGGAGGTCTGCTTCAGGCTTGCCAAATATCCTTTGAGGAATACTACAAATAAACTCAACCCACAACTTATTTTCAAAATTCTTGTTGTTGCCAGTTGTTAACTTAGTGTTGTGTCTAAGAAGTCTGCCTGCCCTTTGGTTCTGTAGGAGCTGTCCAAGATTACGATGCCCATTGTCTTCAACGAGCCCTTGAGTTTCCTTCAAAGGATAACAGAATATATGGAGCATATATACCTCATTAATAAGGCTTGTAGTCATGCAGATCCCCTGGAAAGAATGCAGGTAAGAGCCCCTACCACCTTCTGGGTCGTTCAGAAGTTGGGTTTTTTTTGTCTCACGGTCTTTGATTTTAAGACAATTTCTCACCTCAGTGTATTTCTTTCTCAGGGGCTACTGTAAAAATGCCCAATTAGTCTGTCTAGATGAGTTTCTTCTTTCATAGTGGCTGTATCTAATATTTGTGACACTTTCACACTCCATGCTGTCCATAGAGTTTGAAACAAAAGCCTAGAGCAGGAAAGTGCCACAACTGACCATGCCCAAGGATCTCAATTCATTTCTTTAACTGTGACTCTTTTTGTGATTTTATGTGTTGTGAGGATGAAATCTTGGCTTTATGTCACTCTGAGTTGGTTTGTTGAGTGGCCTCATGATTTTGAAGTTACTGGATGAAAAATTGTTGTGACAGAGCCAACTTTTCCCACTCTTTTCTTCTCCAAACCTGGTTGTTTCTGGGAGTAGGATATAGTGCCTGGCTGGTCTCACACCAAGGAAGTGAATATGGTGACACTTGTGTGCATCGGGTTATGCTGGTGTTGCTGACAGCTCTGATTTATTTGAGTGAAACTGGAGTGTTTGTCTTGGATCCTGTGTTTGTGGGGTCCATACCTCCATTTCCCAGCCTGCAGGAGCTCCTCAGTGTCACCTGAACCTGCTGGCATGGTTCAGGAAGTCTCATCTGTGCTGGAATAGTTCTTACCTGGCGCTAGGAAAGCAAGGCTCTGTTCCCAATGAGCTGAGGGTGGGGGGCAGTCAAAGTGGGGGAAAAGTAGATTTTAAAAACCAGGCTGATCTAGAGGTAAGTGGGGGGCAGAATGTAACCTGGCAGAACTTACCACAGAAAATAATTCCTGTTGGAAATGAGATTCTTAATAAGTACTTGTATTTCCCCACTTCTGTATCATTTATCCTATGGCTTACAAATGTTTTGGCCTTAAGCAACATAAATCAATTCCTTTTTGGAATAATAATGAAATACTGTAATGTGCAACAAATATAATATATTAAACTTAGAGTTTTAATGCACTATTCTCATAACAACGTGTTTTTAATTTGCTTACAGGCTGTAGCTGCTTTTGCAGTTTCTGCTGTAGCTTCTCAGTGGGAGAGAACTGGCAAACCATTTAACCCACTCCTAGGAGAAACCTATGAATTAACCAGGTAGTAATTACTTTTAATTGGGAGCTGGGGCTGTTTGTGTCCTTGAGTTAGCAGACTCTCACACTGGTTTGGTTGTAGTAAAATACCACTAAAATATATTTCTGAGTATAGCTAGAATTTTTTTCCTCAAACTATCTCAAAATTTCTGAGAAGTTGTTATAAAAGCAAATAATTTTATTTCTAAGTTTAGCAGAATCTTCTTTGAATTTAGAGAAAAATTGGTTCATGGTCTTCCACCAAAGACATTTCCTGAACAGACACTATTAATTAATTTTAATATTGTTTTGTTGATCGTATCAGATAGAGAAATTAGTCTGAAGGACTTCCAGCTTCCTCCAATAAATGGGTGATATGTCTGCAGTGGAGTAAAGGATTTTCAGTCAGACCTTTTCATGCTGCTCAAATGGTTTCTGTATTTTCATGATTATTTCAGTGAAACTTCTTCAGATGCCTTTCTGGGTAGGAATCTGGTTTGGGGTGTAAAAAGAAAGTGTTCAGAGTAGAAATCCTCTCATTTTGTTAATTGTAAATGTCTCATGGAACTAGAAAAGGAAAAGTCTCACCTTCAGTTTAATCTAAAAATACTTCACATTTTTTTAAAGTATCAACTCTTTTCTCTTGCAATATTAAAAATATACGTACTGTTTAATGCTCTTCTTTTGTTGTTGCCAGGGAGGATTTAGGATTTAGGTTTATATCTGAACAAGTCAGCCACCACCCACCTATTAGTGCATTTTATTCTGAAGGCCTCAATAAGGACTTCATATTTCATGGATCAATCTATCCCAAACTAAAATTCTGGGGAAAGAGTATAGAAGCAGAGCCTCGGGGAACAATTACTTTGGAGCTTCTGAAGTGAGTATGAGAAGTAAATAACTTTTTTTTATTTATTGATGATAACTCTGTTGGCTTTTCAGAGGTGATTAACTAAAATCCCCTTGCTGAAGAGGTTGTAAGAATTGATTTACAAGTTAATTTTTACTGCTTAATTTCAGAGCTGTTAATTTTGTGTTATGCTTCCATAGCTATAGCAATTTGACCCAGTTTTCCCACCATGAAAATTAGCATTTCTCACAAATTGATTGCTACTGAAAGCTAGTTCTGTGAAGGCATGTAAAATTTAAATATAGAGATAAAACTCTCTTACTGGGCAGTTGACGCTCATCTCAGTTTTCAGTATTGCTCTGTGTTTTTGGTGGTTTGTGTGAATGTTTCTGTGGAAAGAGCTGCATCTCACAACAACTGTTCTGGGTGGTAAGGGAGCAGGAGGAACTTGTCAGGATTGCCACTTCCAGAGAAGGATCAGCTCCCTGCTAAAATCAAGAATGCCTCTCCAGTTTGCTCCCAGTCTTGTCTCTCAGAAATTATGCGACGTCTCCTGAGTTGTTTTGTGCCCTGATGGCACAAAGCCTCTGCAGCTTTCCCAAGTGGGACATGAGGATGCACTAGAACAGTTGCAAATAAAGTATTCTGCAATTGGTGCTTTTATAAAAGCCTTTCTGAGGCCTGGCTCTGAGGTGCTTTTGAAATGTTGTCTTAAGGAAGTTCTAGACATTTGGTTTCAGTAAAAAACCAACTTGCCTGCCATAGCAAGCACTGACCTTTCCTGTACTTTCTTTTGGAAGTAGTTTAATTTTTGAGCTGTTGGCATCTAATAGTCCAAAGTTCATAAAAGTATGAACTGGTCTTGGAGATAAATGGTGATAGAAATAAAGGAAATTTCTTCTGAATGTAGAAGGTGCTGTGAATGTTAGTGCAGAATGCAGGTGTTACCAAAATAATGTTTGTTCCTCGAGAGCCTTTATTTAGAAGACCATTAAAATTCTTGCTGAGCCTAATCAAGGCTGAGATTTAAACTGGAATATAAACAACTAAAGCATTTATTTAAAAGAATTGCTTCAAGTTAGCAGCAGAAGTTGAAATCAAATTTTGAGCCTCTCAGTGTTGTGATTCAGACCATTCTGTTGCTTTGAGGAGTCTGAGAACTGCTCAAGGCCTGAGTGAACAAGGAGCTGTTTGGGAAGCAAAGCAGTGAGTCAGTGTTTAATTGTGCCTAACCATGACCATTTTTCAGAGCATTAGAAGACACTTTTCCCTCGCTTCTCCAGCACAAAAAGTGCTTCAGTTCATCAGCACTGACCATAAGTGCCTTGTGTTGTGTTTTGGTTTATGCTGTAAAGCTTCTGGTGTCAAAATAGTTCAGGAATAAAACTGTGTTTAAAGGCTGGGAGGATGAATTTGAGGGGTTCTGGTATTTTTCCCCCACTTGAAGAGTAGTCATCGTTCTAAAGACTCCTTGAAAAAAAGGAGCTGTGGGAAATAGTGAGACTTCAGTGATCTCTTATTTCTCTGTACTGGAAAATGACAGATGGGTTGGAAGCATTAAATAGGAGTGTTCTCTCCATACTCACTGGAAGTAGAAGTACAAGGCACTTCTTACAGAGGGCACTGCTTTTTCTTTATTATTTTGTGTTAAAATAGAGTTTACAAGCTTTCCTAAGATGGATTGATTGCCAGCCAAGTGTTGCCTTCAGTATTTCTCCTACCAGCATGGAAAGATGAGTGTGAAGAGATGGCTTTGACTCTGCTAGTGACAATAGCAATCCTGTTGTTTAACTTTTTGATCGTTTATAGAATAATGTCTTCTAAAGATTTAGAATCTGTTAACTCACCTTTAAAGCTTTTCACAAAACAATAAACCAAAAATGAAGCCAAGTGGAAAATCAATTGTAGGATTTTTCCTTCTTCTCAGTAAATCTTTGGGGAAAGGATGGAATTGAGTAGTGAACTGAATTTTAAAATATCATGTTTGTGGAGCTTGCAATAGTGCTGCTGTGTCCCACTGGTGTTAAACAACCAATTAAGAAAAAAGCAAAAACCACTCACACCCCAAAATTACCTTCAATGGCACTGGAACAGGCCTCAAATACTGATGAGGAAATTTGTGACATGTTTGAGGAAACCATTTATGCAATTTATTGCTGCTGCAGCAATTGAATAGAAGACACTATTAGGCATTAGTTTGTTAGTGTGGTTCTCCTGCAAATATTATGTTTTATCACTTACAACTTTAAAAGTGGAAATCTAAAAGATGAATTCCTGAACTGCTCTTTATGTAGGGCTGAAATTTGTAATCCAAGGCACAGCAACTGTAAAACTTGTGTGAGAAGGGAGAAAAATAAGGGTAATATCACTGTATTAACTTGCACTAATGTTTCGATACAACACATTGTTGGCTTGTAAAGAACAGTCTGTTTCTCTTCTGTTTTGAAGCTGAGTGCTGGCTGTTCAGAGGAGTGCTAAATATTTTGCCGTGCCACGAACAGAATTGAAAACAGGCTTGCATTCCATCTCAAGCTCAAGGAAATGATTTCTTTCTCTTACTTCCTTGACAGGCACAATGAAGCTTACACATGGACAAATCCAACCTGTTGTGTACATAATGTAATTATTGGTAAACTGTGGTTAGAGCAGTACGGAGTGGTAGAAATTGTAAATCACAGGTAATGCTGATCATGAACCCCGGGGCTGTAGGGATTGTTGTGGTCATTTGTGTTACAGAGCAGATTTGATTTTTGTCAGACACACAGGAAGCTTTGTTTTGTAGCTCTTGTGGGGTTTTTTAGTCTTTTTGTGGGGTTATTTTTTTTTCTTCTCCTGACAAATGCCAACTCTCCCTAGGCCTGGGCTTACTATCATAATATTATTAATGAAAGGGCACAAAGCCACATGGTCTATGGAGAGCAGAGGTTTCACATTTGTGAGTCACCCATCCAAATTCAGCCCCATTGACAGAGGACAGAAATTAAATTTAACTCTAGAACCATCAAATGGAATCATTGTCAGAGGCAGATTGGACCTCCATGGTGTTGACTGGGATTTGTCACTTTTTTTTTAGTTTAGATAATGGAGAATGTCTTAAATTAAGGGCACAGCACAGAAAAATGACTGCAGAGTTGGGAAATGTTAACTTAGAGAGCATTAACTGCTCTGCCAACTGCCTGTATAAAAGCTTTTTACTTATGTAAAATAAATTACCTTCTAAATGATGAGGGAGGGAAATTTGTGAGAAGTATTACTCCTGCACACATTGCTCTGTCAATAAATGAGAGCTTCAATCCAACAAGCTGCTGTTTGATACTTCTTATAGCATCAAGTCTGTAATCCTGTCTCCTGTACTTGCACAAAATTTTTTAGTTCTGTGGAATTTTGGAATTTGTGTGCCATTTTTAATGCTCTGATCAGATAAACCATACTTAAATAAAAATAACTATATATGTAACTAACTACCAGCTAATTGTAACTATATTTAAAAAATCTAAATAAAGTAAAAAAGTAAATTTTCTGATGTATTTAGGGGCTTGCTTCTCTAAGCATGTACTTATTTCCTCCACAGTACTGGAGATAAATGTGTCCTTAATTTTAAACCGTGTGGACTGTTTGGCAAAGAGCTTCACAGAGTAGAGGGATACATCCAGGACAAGCAGTAAGTGATGAAAGCCTCTTGGTCTCTCTGTTTTTGAACACTGGGGCATTTCTTTTGCTGGCACAGTGACCACAACTGATGTGACTGTAAAGTTGCTACCAATGTGATTTGTAACCCATTCTTGTTCTCTGTGTCAGTATTAAACCCCCTGATTCCAAGATGGTAATTTTTAAGCATTATTAGAAAAGCTCTCCTGTCCAGGTTTTGGCAATGAAGGGAAAATGCAGAGTAGTTGCAACTGATTTACTATTGCACAGTCATAATTCCAGTCTTCAGTTTAAAATAACGAGAATGTGGTTGTTAGAAGTTTTTAATTAACCCAAACCTGTTTAGTGACTCTGAGTCTCTATTATAATTGGCTTTGATGTACCCACATTCATTTAACAGTGGCAAAAGCATGTGACTGTCAGGAGGATCTGTTCTGGAGGGCTGGAATGAGCTGAAACCTGTTCTTTGCCTTATCAGACATCAGTGTTTTCTAAGAATCACCCATTCTGGGATTCTGTGAAATCTGCAAATGGAAACATAAAATGCAGCGGAGTAGGAAGCTGGGTATTTAATATAGATCAGAATCTGCAGGGCTTGGCTTAGAAGGCTCAGTAAGAAGGAAGAGCTCAGTGTCCTTTGCTTTCTCTGCAGCAGGAAGAAGCTGTGTGTGATCTATGGCAAGTGGACAGAATGCTTGTGGTGCACTGATCCCACCACGTACGAGACCTACAAAAAGAGTGAGAAGAGAGGTGGTGAGCAGAAGAAGAAGTCGGTAAGGTGAAGGATTCATTAGGGAGAAGAGATTCTGAAATGTCAGAAATTAAATCAAAACGTCTTATTTCGGTGAATGAAGGGTTGAAACTGTCATTTGGTAGGGGTTGGATGGGGCAGTGAGAAGGCACTTGGCACTTTGAGCTTTGCAGGCTGTAGTGTGAGCTGCTGGCCTGGAAGGGAGCTCATAGGAATGGTGTCTGCTAGAGACTGGTCAAATTAAAATCATCAAATATCAACCCCCAGGCTGATGTTGTCCAGTCCTTACATGAGGAAAGTGGCTCTACTGCCAACTCCAGCAGTAAAAATACTAGGATTTGGGCAGTAAGAAGAACAATATATTTTTTTTTTAAATCATATACCCTTTTTGGTGATGCAGCTTTTCAGAATTTGTGACGTAGAAACTCTTTACAACAAAGAGGTCTGGAAACACTTGGGGTTTTTACTTCACGTGAAAGCAGTGTCAGGTAAGTTGCTGCCAAAGCCTCAGTGTCCCATAGAAAATGGGAAATATTGTATGGTGCAGCAGAGGACTTTGGGTTTCTTGATATCAGCAGTTACTGAAAATGAAAAGTTAAACAGAAGCTAATCACTCTTGATGTTAAGAGGCTCAAACTTTAAAAGTATTCGCATCAGAAGAATCTAGAGCAACAACAGGCCTTGCTTTTGGCTCTGGATTCCATCATGGTACAAGCTTATATTCTGACTTTTAATTTAAATAACAAGGTTCTGTTCATCTTAAGAAAATGAACTCTTTCTTTCCTTCCTTCCTTCCTTCCTGCTGAGACTATATTTAGATGGGGAACTGTCTAACAGTAAACCAGATGTTGACATGGAAAGTAGCCTAGAAGTGTCTTTTAAAATAATGAATACTCAAACCAAATGATTGAAATTAGACTCTTAACCATATGGAGCTGTTTTCTAGGGTATAAAACAGGCCCTGTTTAACCTAGTAGGGTATTTTTGATTGAAACAAATGACCCGTGTCAGAGAGGGCAGAAAGAAAATAGAAAAGGGGTGGGAGTGAGGAAAATTGTTACTGCCACTCCAGGATGTTATTGCCTCAAACTTCCCTTCTGGTGGTTGTGGTTTCAAATGGGTTCTCATGGTGAAATCCTCTAAAATTCCACAGTGCAGCTGTCTTGAGATTCTGAGAGCAGCCTCCTGAACATTGGATTTTTATATGTGCAGCACAGCAGTGCAGCTGGTAACAAAGGAACTTTGAAGGAAAGACTCTGTATTCATAAACTTAGGGACACAGTCTTCACAGTGAGAAAACTGGCAGTGATAATTGTGATTGGAGTCTGGATCATTGGAAATCAGACTGAAACGAGGGCCTGTCTTTTTTTAACCACACATCCGAATGTTTTGCAAATGATGAAGCAATATCCAAAACCAGGTGTGCCCTATTTCTGACTTAAGAACTAACTTGGGAACTGGTTTAAATTTCAGTTTTGGCTCATTTGCACCTGAAGAAATAATGGTCATGTGAGATGAAATTAAGCTATGGCATAGGATAGAAGGGGCAGCTGGAGAAAACACTTCTGAAAGACATTAATTTACTATTTATTACTGTTACTGTTTTTTTTAAAACAGATATTCAAGTTTTATTTAAGTGTTGGGAGACTATTTGAGGGTATCAGGAGCAAGACAAAAATGAGAGGGACTGTATACAGAGTGAGGAAAAGCAAACAGGAGAGGTGAGGCAGAGGTACAGGAGTGTTCGGTATCTCAAATGTGAACAGAGTCTACAACAGCCACTGCATAATTCTAGATTAAACCATCCAATGTTCCTTTGTTCCTCTGCCAAATGTTATCTCTGTTTCAGAGTGAAGAAGATCTTAAATCTGAAAATGATGAGGCTGATGATATGCCAGAGGTTCAAGACACGGTGCAGTTCATACCAGGCAGTAAATTGCTTTGGAGAATAAATTGTAGGCCACCAAACTCATCACAGGTAACTGTACCAATCAGCCTGTGCCTTGCTCTTGCTGGTAACTTATCCAGGGGAACATGAGCAATGGTCCAGGGAACCTTGGTGCGGTGTCACTCCTTGGCACAGGGCCAGGCTCTGGCAGTTCTTGCTGCAGCACTGAAATTACACTCCAACAAGCTCTGCTTCAGTGCTGTGCTGAAAGCAGCCCTGCTGTAGCTGAGCTGGCACGAGGAATGCATGCTCCGAGTGCAGCTGGGACTCTGGGGACTTAGGTTAACCTGTCTGGGAGATCTTTGCACCGAGAGTGGCTGAAGTATGGATACACATTCCCTTCTGCTGGCCCTGCTGTTCCAAGACAGGCTGGCACACGTTGCAGTAACTAAGCAGCTGGATATTAATTTCTATAGTTTCAAGAAGACTTTTTGGTATTTTAGGTGTGGGTGGTTTTGTTTTGTTTTGCTTTTTCCTAAAAATCAAGATGTTAAATATCAATATGGTAGAAAATCTGTCTTAATCTTCACAAGAAAAGACTGCTTAAAAACTGAAAGCTGTGATTTGTATCCCCATCTGCCCTTTCCTGTTCCTTCCCCCCAACAAAAAAATCCATCTGGTGTTGTATGAACCTCACCTTGCCTTTAGGGCAGCCAGTGGGAGAAGGTTTCACTCAGCAGTTTCTCTTGGAAGTTTTGTTGTATCCATTCATTGTAGGGAACCCAGCACTGCTTTGCTGGATTAACTTATGTGTTCTCTTTAATTTGCTTTTCAGATGTACAATTTCACCAGTTTTGCGGTGAGTCTCAATGAGCTGGAAAAGGGCATGGAAGCGATACTGGCTCCCACGGACTGTCGGCTACGTCCGGATATCAGGAACATGGAGAACGGGAACATGGGTATGTGTTCACTGCAGGAAATACTGGCACATGAGTAAGTTTTGGTAGGGATGGCTGAAAGGAGGTCGATGCAGGAAACACTGCCTTCAGTTTCTTGTTCCCAGAGCAGCCTTAGCTCTTCTTCATCCTGTGCACTGAACATGCTTTTGAACAGTGTGTGATGTCTGTTTTCTCCCAGTAAAGCCTGGGAAAGCAGATGCATCCCAGGTGGATCCCAGGGCTGCTATCCTGTGTTATGATGTGTTTCCATGTTTGTTAGCTTGGGAGGAGCTGCAGACGTGCTCCACTTGCTCTGGAGTTTGTCTGGAGAGACATGTGGTGAGCAGACGTGCTCTGCTGCTCTGGTGTTTGTCACAGGAAACACGTGGCCAAATACTGAAAGAAATCACTCTCCCTCTCATGCCTAATCTGAGTTTGTTCCTGCTGTCTCAGTGCAGTGTTTCTGAGAGATAAAACACCAACATTTCAGTTTCAGCTCTGTTTGTAGCAGCAACTTCTCTGAAATTAGTTTTAGGTTTTTGTTGCCTGAGACTGTGCACAGCAATTGCTTTATCATGCTTAAATGAACTCTATTTCATTTCTCTGGTCTTTCCTGTGTTTTCTGCATTTTTGTTTCTGTTTTGCTAAGTAACCAATTTCTCTTGAAACATTGGTTAGATGTGGCAAGCAAAGAGAAGGAGAGACTAGAAGAGAAACAAAGAGCTGCTC
Organism: Oriolus oriolus; assembly: GCA_013400235.1. Lineage (NCBI taxonomy): Eukaryota > Metazoa > Chordata > Aves > Passeriformes > Corvidae > Oriolus > Oriolus oriolus. The sequence goes on along the minus strand of VXBT01013612.1, from coordinate 1,360,548 downwards.
GCAAGGAGCGCGCGAAAGACGAGGTGGAGTGGCACACACGGTAAGGGGCAAGGAGGGGGGAATTTGTTCAAGCTTGGAGTAGTTGGATACACTGCTTGAATTGTTTTTATTCAGGACAGCACATGTCTGATTTCTTCCATGACAGCACAATTTGTAGTGTCACTGAAAGCACTGATGGGTCAACAATTAAATATGTAGTTGGAAGCCAGAATTGCTGATAAGTCTGTCCTGGACAAATTATCTAATAATAAATGCTGAAACCTGTCATAATTAACTACTGTGGTAATGCTGGATTTTATTTTTTTTTAAACCTACAGAGGTCATGTTTTTGTTAGAATTAATAAAATATTAAGCGTTATCTCTCCTTTAACCAATTCCTGTCCAGCTTTTGGTGGTTGAGCAGGACATTGTGGCCCTCTAGGGCCTTTTATTTTCACACTCTTTGTATTTCTTGGCTTGGATACTTCAGAAGTTGCATTTTGATTGCATATTCAAGTGATTTCTGAGTCACAGAGTGCATCAGGGAGTGATGTGTGATTTGGCTGCTGCTCCCACAGGGTGCTTTTCACAGCTGCCAGTGCCGTGCAGTCAGGTGTGTGCTCATGGCCAGTTGCTGCAGTTGCTTCCTTCAAAGGCAAGAACTTTGGGATGCTCCATGATTTTATGAAATTCAGAAGAGAAGGAATTCTTTTCCCATAGCCTGGAGGTGCAGCTACAGATTAATTCCAGTTAATGCCTTGAAAAATCTCTTCCAGAGAATATAAAAATTTTTTGGTCAGTGTGGTTAAAAAGTGAGCAGCTGTTGATGTTCTTTGCAGGGCACAGCTCTATAGAACAGAAACTGTTTCCTCTTGGGACAAATTTCCAAAAATGATTGTGTAACTGATTTGGCATCCTTTTAAAGTAAAAATTAATATATTATAAACTAGAGTATCAATGGTATTTCTGCTTTGACTAGGACAGCAGTTTTAAAATCCATTCCATACTCCTTTACTTTATGCTAAAAAAAAAAAGGTGCTCTACAAGGTGGTGATAATTATGTAGGAAGTTCAATGTTTTTCATGTTCAGAATATTTCCTGAGAATTTTTTGGTAAGAAATACCAGTGTATTTTTAGGATGTTTTGTGAAAGAAGCAACATTGGGATTTTTTTCCCTGTTAATAATGGTTCACTCTGTTTGCTTTTTTCTTTTATTGTTTCTCTCCTTTTTCTTTTTTGTGTTACAGATGGTTTCATCAAGGCACTAACCCATACACTGGGACTCCAGATTGGCTCTACTCAGGTGGCTATTTTGATAGAAATTTCTCAGACTGTCCAGACATATATTGAGATTCCAGAACCAATTGCTCATCTCATCCGGACATCTAGCTACTAGATTTCATTCCAAGCCAGTTACTCTGGTTTTGTTGGTAGCAACAACCAGCTTTTCTAAGTAAATTTTAACAGAAATTCTATCAGTCAACAATCAATGATTTAATTATCACTAACGTTGGATTGCCAAATATTTAAATACTGTTGTGCTCATTCCATAAAGCTGCACCTGGAATCATCAAGTTTTCACTAATTTTCAGTGGGACCTTTGGTTCTCCATTTCCTCCCCTAGTTTCTCTGGCAGGAGGATACGCTGTATCCGTAGAGCACATAACATCCTTGAAAACTACATAACTTCAATAAAATAGAGATAATATCCTTGTTACTTAGTACAATAGTGAAGAAGCTGAAGTTTTTGGCACTGGGAGCAGGGATGAAAAGCCAACATGGTACCAACAGGATCAAACCCAGTCCTGTCACACTTCCCGTACTGTATGTAGCACTCCCCGGGAACGGGAGCTCCCGGCCCCCTCTCAACAATTCCATAACTGGGAGACTCGGGACATAAAACCCAGCCCTAGCCTCTCACACTGTAGTTGTGTGTGTCTGTTACAGAGTCTTCACAACTTTGGGACACTGTGAGCATTAAACTGTATACCTGTGATAAATCCCATAGAGCATACCTTAGGAGAAGGGAAGGGCACACCCGAATCGTGCTTTTCCTGAGGTCAAATGCTGTTCTTACCATAGGAGAAGCTTCGGAAGCAATAGCAGGAATGTCGAGGTGGTTACAATGTACAATATATTGCTTGCTACCACTTGGAGGCTTAACTCTTCTGCACTACCTTTGGCAGCTTTGGCACTGTGTATGCTTCTAGACTAAACTTTCCTTTGGAAGCACTTCCGTGTGTGTATCCACACAGGTTCATGTTTTGGGGAAGTTTTGGTTTGCATGTTTCTCATTATTAGGTCATGTCTGTTCTGTATGTTGTGAAAAAGCAGAAACAATTTAAAGCTTTGGCAGAGTTATACCTATTACAAGTTTCCTGTGAGCACGTGATGTCAAAAAGTGGGATTTTTTTTTTGTTGTTGTTCCATATCAAACCATCAGAGCCATATAATACTGGAAATAATCAACTGCTGAACTGATGCATTCATTTTCTTTCAAGTGGTACACTTCAGGGGGCAGGGTGGGGAGAGAGGCTTGAAAAATTAGGTCCAGTAATTAAAACTAATCCTAATGTTGCTGCTTCTTTTATGAAAGTTTTTAATTGAGTAACCAGGCGAAAATGGAGAGCGGCTGCACTGCAGTGAAGTTCACAGTAATTTAGAAATTGTTGGTGTAAAGTGCCAGCAACATGAAGAGTTCAAGAAAGAACTGGTCTGATTTATGTCCAAAACATCTGGGATTTCATCCAGAAAGTAGATTTTTGAAGTGTTTCTCTCTCAGCCACAGGATTAAAAAGCAAAAGAAAATTAACATATTCTTAGAGAAATTCTTCTATCAAATTGTGTGTACAACAACTAGATTAAATTTGGGGGAAATTTAGTTGTCTTCATTGGAAAAATAAGAGAAGCTGTAAAACTTCAAGGCAGTAAGGAAGGACATAATCTGAATCTTGTTCATGGCAACTTGATTCTATTGCCAAACTTTGTACCTTGTGTTGATGGAAGTCCTCAGAACTTGAGCTGGACTTAGTGGCACAGTGGGGTTGTGTTTGTTGCTAGTAGGGGCACAGACACTTCTGAAAAGACACTGCTGATCCACATGGAACAGCATAAAAATAGTTTTGATAAAAACCTGATCTTTAACAACAGTGTTGGGCACTGTAACCCCTTTCCAAACTCACTGCATGTGCCATAGGAATTTTTTGTTAGGTGAGGTTTGAAAGGAATCACATATTAGACTCCAGTGGGAGTTTAAAACTTGCTTAAACTACATACTATGTTTAATGCTGGAGTGATGTTTTTAAAACAATGCATATAAATAGAAATTGCCTGAATGGAAAAAAAAACTGTGCAGATGTTCTGTTTCTAAGAGGAGGTGTACAGGTTAGCATCCCTTTTGTCTAAGCCAGGATTTGAATTCAAAGACCTAAAGCCTTGTCATTATGTGAAAGAATGAAACAATTGTACCAATGTGTTTAATACAGACTTCAGTATAGAATCTTCATGGGATATAAAAAGAAACTGGGAACATTTCCAGTGTAAAAACACTTCATTAGTTACATCTTCATCCCTTCACCCCTTCCTTTAGTCTAAAGTTTTCAGTAAAATTTCAGATTAGTTCCAAACCCATTCTTCTAATTTATTGTTCTTCATTGGCAACACTTTCAGAACCCTTTCCCTGCGCTGCCCACATGGCTCTGCTTGGCCAGCCCTGGCATTCCCAATGCTCTCAAAGTCCAAAAGTTTTATTTTTGATGCAGATCTCGCCTCAGTAGTTTACGTGTCAAAACATTAATAACTTTGCACCTTTTGAAAGAATGTCACTTTTATAACTTGATTAAACACTGTATATAAGATAACTGTGTTAGTATATGTTAATACAGCTACATAGAGAAACCAGCTAGAAAGAAATTATAATAAATACTTAATAAATACCCTTTGGGCCTCTGGATGGTGACAGAGATTTTTGTGAGACTCGTACAGTGCAGCTGGTGGGGGGGCAGGAGGACTCTGCCTTTGCTCAGCCAGCTCTGGGGCTGTACCTTGATTTTATCGTGATGTTCGCTGGACAAAGATGATTTAAATTGGAGCTTTGGACACCTCCAGCCCTGGGTGGAGGTGTCCAGCCGTGGTGGACTCTGTTCCTCAGCACCTTTCCCCTGCAGTATGTGGGGTGATTGGGGTGCAGGACGGCGACGGCCGAGTCGGAAACCTGCAGTGGCCGGGGCTTGGCAGCGGGAAGAGCCTTGGGAATGCTCCCAGCACTGAGACCTCACCTTGGTGTGACGATGGAGAGGGAGCTGGAGCTGGGAGGAGAGTGGACTTCTGGTACAAAATGTTATAAATGTGAAAGTTAACTTTGTAGTTGCTGTACAGCATTTGTGTCTTGGAGGCGATGTCCTGTTGTAAACGGGGAGCAGCTTTTCACACATCTGGCGTTTATAGAATTCTTGTCACCCAGATTAACGAGGACAGGAATCATCTGTCCTAGATCACCCAGAGAGAACTAAGGAGAAGTATTTATTCTTGTTTAATAATTAAAACAAATTTCCCAGTAAATTTTTCGCCGAAAACTGCTTTTAAAAAACGACCCCAANTTTTAAAAAACGACCCCAAGCCTCTTTGCCCAGCAGTGCCGCTCCTGTCGGGAATACACCTGTGTTGGCCAGGCCCCATACCGCACACGGCCGGCCCCTTGGAAACACCTGGGATTTGGGTCAGGGGAGCAATACTGAAACACTGTGAAGCAACCCGGGCTTTGGGCATGGGCCCGGGCCACCTCCGTGGAAGGATTTATTTTTTGTAACCATTCGCTGCCTGTGCCGGGAATAAAGGTGGTGTTGGAGACACGCTGGCCCTGGGCTGTGCCTGGCTGTGGATGGAGCAGGGGCTGAGGGCTGGGATCGGGGTGAGGGGG